>JAXQQM020092271.1:0-38755 GCA_034641835.2 Pinus albicaulis | reverse complement strand
ACATCATGCAAAGTGTGAGAGAAAATCTTCCCATGCTCTCCCAAAATACTCCAAAGCAACAAAATTTTTTGCTGCCTCCTCAGACCCCCAACATACAAATAATTTGGTGAAAAAATAATTATCATATCATCATAATGCATCCACACTCCTTGCTTCCCCATAATGCAAGTATTTTTCCAAGTTCCTTCCATCCACATACCCTTGGAAAAAGGATATGTGGTGCAGCGGTAGCAGTGGATTTAAAACTTAATCCAAAATGGAACTTTATAACCCAATAGTCACTCTTTATTCCTATCGAAACCAAAACCCTTTTATAAACTCAAAAATATTCTATTTATTCTTCCGATTCTGATATACACTTTTTCTCTATTCAAAAGTGTTTAAAACAATGTTTTATTTCCTTTTATAACAATTCATATATATATATATATATATTGCCGCAACCCAGATCTGACTGACCGATGGTTCGGATCAATTCGCCAATCGCAATTGATAGTGTGCTACAAATTTTATTGGTTAGTAATAGCTCCGACACGATGCCGATCGACAGTCGCAAGTCGCAATGTTTTGAATGCCACAACTGTCGATAGTTCCACAGCTCCGATGCGAAGTTAATCGGAGATCTCAATTCCCAAGAATGGGATGTCACTCAACTATCGGCAACTCAAATGTGCTCCGATGCGATATCAATCAACGATCGGAGATCGCTGTGGTTTAACTTCATCTCCAGTAGTCTTTGCGATATCCATAGACCCAATCCCACTTCATTACAGTTTATAACATTTCGCGTCCGATCTATGGTGATATGGATTGCCTCTCCGGTCCCGATGCGATGTTACACGAACCCAACTAATCCCAAAACTGATATATATATTAATTCAACTCTGCTCAAAGTTTCTGCAAAGTATTTTTATGCCATTTCTCTGTGTTAAAGACTTTTTCAGCTCACAAACTTTGACAACACCAAGTTTTCCTTAAACATGGGAATTCTACAGTTTAAATAAAAACATCAGATCGAAACCACTTCAAGAAATTTACCAAGAAAACAAATGCATCAATCCTCACGAACTCATCATACATTGATGTACACAATATTAAATTTATTCATAAACAGAGTCTCGCTCTTTGGCCTAGTTACACAAGGAATGATCTCTGTAATACACTGTTACAAAAAAACACAATTCACTCCACACTTTGAGCTCTTGCTCCACTCAAAGCCTCTCTAAAAAAATCTCTCGCTCATCAAAATTTTCTCCTATTATTATTAACACGAATATCTAACAGAAATTTCCTATTTCTTTATAGATTAAATAGAAATCTGTTATTTCATAGCTTTTCAAATACATCTAAACAAACAAATCTTATCTCTAATCTAAAATAATACAATCTCTCACTTATTACAATAACAAACTATTTGGGAAGTCCAACCTCCTTAGTAAAACTGAATTTGACCAAAATTCAGTGAATTTCACCCTGTTTAGCCACAATATGTGAACAAATCTCCACAATTCTGGCTAATTCCGATGCTCCTGCATCAGACTCCCGGGGAAGAAAATATTTTTTCTTCAAACTTTCAGGACTTACTGCATATTTCTGTAGTTCAACTGCTGTTAACCAGCTGGAATATTCTATTGGCTACTCGTTCCACTTGACAAGATACTGGAAATATGTACGCCCTCGAGTTTTCTTGGATATTATTTGATCCAAGATAGCTTCAACTTCTTTCTTGGATGATTTTGGTACCTGTTCCTCCCAATATACAATTTGAACTTCATCACCTGTAACTTCATTCTGCAATTCGGTCTCTACCTCTCTGAATGGATATAAGTCTGCAACATTAAAAATGGGGGATATTCCGATCCCTTTCGGCAACTCAATCTCATATGCATTGGCTGAAAATTTCCTTTTAATTTTACAAGGTCCTATCTTCTTCATTTTCAGTTTGTTATAAGTTTTTGTAGGAAATCTTTCTTTTCTGAAATATTCCATGAATAAATCTCCTACTTGAAACTCTTTTTCTTTTCTTTTCAGATCTACTCTCTGCTTATATCTACTGCTGCTTTCTTACAATTTACCTTTGACTTCTTCCTGTAGCCTCTGCATTTGTTCAAAAAAATCTTCAGCACTTGCATTCCTGGCTTCCTATTTTCCCAAGTCCCTAAGTTCATATACTCCTCTCGGATGCATCCCAAAGACAATCTAAAATGGACTCATTCCAGTGCTTTGGTTTGGTGTATCATTGTAAGAAAATTCAGCTTGAGCTAATGCCAAATCCCACTGTTTGGGATTCTGATGTACTAAAATCCTTAGTATATTTCCCAAGCTCCTGTTCACTACTTCATTTTGTCCATCTGTCTGAGGATGGTATGCTGAACTAAAACTGAGTTTAGTCCCCAGCCTTTTCCAAAGTGTCCTCCAGAAATTCCCTACAAATTTAGTATCACGATCTGATACAACTCTTACAGGTAAACCATGCAATTTTACAATCTCTGAAAAGAATAAATTTGCTATGTGTGTTGCATCATTAGTTTTCTTACAAGAAATAAAATATGCCATTTTAGAAAATTTGTCTACTACAACATAAATAGAATCGTTTCCTCTCTGATTTTTTGGTAAACCCAGAACAAAGTCCATACTCACTGCATCCCATGGTCGATCTGGTATGGGAAATGGCTGATATAGACCTGTATTCTGACTCCTCCATTTGGCATGTTGACATACCCTGCATTTCTCAAAAAAAAATTTAACATCAGTTTGCATTTTAGGCCAGTAATAAAAAGCATTCACCTGAGCGAAGGTTTTATCTTATCCAAAATGACCAGACAACCCTCCACTGTGCTTCTCTTTAATTACGTTCTCTCTCATGGAACATTTAGGAATACATAACTTGTTGCTTTTAAATAGCAAGCCTCCTTGAATAAGGTAGTCCATCCATTGACTTTTGTTATGGCTCACCGGATTCTAAACTGTTGTGTAGATGTCTTTAAAATCCTCATCATCCTTGTACATTTCTATCATTTCATAAAAACCTACAACACCCACTTTAAACTCTTGCAAAAGAAAACTTACCCTGCTCAATGCATTTTCTACTTTATTAGACTTACCACTTTTATGCTTTATTACAAAAGTGAAACTTTGTAGAATTTCCACCCATTTGGCATGCTTTTGATTTACCTTTGGCTGATTATTAATAAACTGCAAAGCGTGATTGTCTGAATATAAGATGAATTCCTTTGGCAGTAAGTAATGCCTCCACTTTTTCAATGCCTCAAATACACTTCTGGGAATAGGCCAGTTCCTGATTGCTTGTACCTTCTCCAGATCCATTTTCAAACCTTCTTTGGAAATCACAAATCCCAAGTATACCAGCTCCTCTTTCATGAAACTACACTTCTTCAAATTTATTAGTATTTTTTCCTTCTGTAGAGTTTCAGAACTGACTTCAAATGTTCTAAATGCTCCTCTTTACTTTTGCTAAAAACCAGAATATCATCAAGGTAAAAAACAAAAAATTTACCTATATATTCTTTCAATACCTCATTCATTACTCTCATGAATGTGCTGGGTGCATTAGTGAGCCCAAAAGGCATCACTAACCACTCATACAGTCCACTATTTGTTTTGAAAGTTGTTTTCCATTCATCGCCTTCCCTAATTCTGATCTGATGATACCCGCTTTTTAAATCTATTTTAGTAAAGTACCTGGATCCACTTAAACAGTCCATTAAATCATCCATTCTAGGCAAAGGAAATCTGTACCTGACTGTTATCTTGTTGATAGCTCTGGAATCGGTGCACATGCGCCATTCTCCTCCCTTCTTCGGACTAAGTACCGTTGGCACAACACACGGGCTCAAACTTTCTCGAATCAGCCCCTTGTTCATCAGTTCCTGTACTTGTCTTGCAATCTCTGCATTTTCCTGGGGAGTTAGTCTATACGCAGCTTTATTTGGTAGACTTACTCCTGGTATTAAGTCGATATGGTGGTTCACACTTCTAATCGGTAGTAATTCATTCAGTAATTCATCCACGATGATATCCATAAAATTATTTAACACAGCTTGAATTTCTTCAGGAAAATCATTTAAATTCGTAGAGGTCAAGATTACCTGGAGCCTCCCTACGATAGTGAAATGCAACTCCTCACTTTTATTGACCTCCTGTAGCAGTTCTTTACCACTTATCAGCATAATATTATTTTCGGGCAGTCCTTTATCAACATCATTCTTCACTGGCAACAACGTGTGTTTAATTCCATCCTTATCTATGGTATATGTGTTCCTTCTCCCATCGTGAATCGATTTCCGGTCAAATTTCCATGGTCTCCCCAATAACACATGACATACATCCATGGGCATTATGTCACATAGTATCACGTCTTTGTATGTGCCGATCTGCATTTCCACATTACATTTCTCTGTCACGATGACTTGATGGCCCTTGTGTAGCCAAGACACTTTATAAGGTGCAGGATGCGTCGTCCTTGTTAACCCAAGATTTTCCACCATCTCTGTGGACACAAGATTGTCAGTAATCCCACTGTCAATTATAACCTTACAGCACTTACCCTTTGATTTACATGTGGTTCTGAACAAGTTTTTCCTTTGCGCAGGTTCTCTAGCCTCCTTTTCTGATCTAAGCAAATTTCTTCTAAGCAGCAATGATTCACCTTCTTCAGGTGGTTCCTCTTTCTCCACAAGTCGAGGTGGTTTTGGCTCTACCTCAGTCACATTGGGACCCCTCTGTCTTGTTGATTTTTTATGAGGACAATCCCTTGACATGTGTCCCCATTCTCCACAGGTATAACACCTAACATCTCTTCTGTGCCCTCTTCCTCTAAGCGCGAATCTTCCTCTACTAGATTCACCAGTTTGTGGTGATCTGCCACTTGAACTTCCTGCTTCATGCTGATGTTGTGTTCCTCTGGATCTGACAACTCCTCTACCTCTCACTGAGCTCTTTCCTCTGTTCCTTTCACTCTATCTCCTCAGTATTTTCTCCTCTGCTTTCAAACTTGCTTGATAGTCATCCTCAACAGTTTTCAGACTTAACAGGCTAATCTCATCTTGTATTTCATATCTTAACCCATTTACATATCTGGCTATTTTTTCCACATCATCTTCTACATGCCCTGTTTTGATAATTAATCTATAGAATTCTTCTGTATACTCCTTAATAGACATTCCTTTCTGCTTCAGATTTTGCATTTTCTTAAAAATATTCAAATGATAGTCTTTAGGCAAAAACTTGGCTTTCAGTTTACTTACCATTTTATCCCACTGCTTGATCTTAGATTTCCCTTTTCTCGTTCTTGATGTCTGTACCTCGTCCCACCAGATGGTTGCATGACCCTTCAATCTAGTGACTGCAAACTTCACCCTCTTATTCTCCTCAACCTCTTCATAGTCAAAATACTGATCTATGGATCTGATCCAATCCATAAGCTCCTCCGCATTCAAACTCCCTTCATACATAGGAATCTCCATCTTGGGTTTGCTTCCAACTTTTGCCAGCATCTTGATGAATTTGACATTTTCATTGTCTTCTTCTGCTTCTTCCACATCTGCATCAGATTCTTCTGAAGAACTTTCAGCTCCATCATCAGGCGCTCTTCTTTGGGCTGTCTCCATTGTCTCCATTCGTGCACACAAATTTCGCACTTCTTCCAACAGAACTGCATTTGGTTCTGGTCTTCCTTGACCAATTCCCCTTCTTGGTGGCATCTTCGCTGCAGATACCTTTTTCTTTTGCTCTGATACCAAAAATTGGTGCAGCGGTAGTAGTGGATTTAAAACTTAATCCATAATGGACATTTATAACCCAATAGTCACTCTTTATTCCTATCGGAACCAAAACCCTTTTATAAACTCAAAAATATTCTATTTATTCTTCCTATTCTGATATACACTTTTTCTCTATTCAAAATTGTTTAAAACAGTGTTTTATTGCCTTTTATAAAAATTTCATATATATATATATATATATATATATATATATATATCGCCGCAACCCAGATCTGACTGACCGATGGTTCAGATCAATTCGCCAATCGCAATCGATAGTGTGCTACAACTTTTATTGGTTAGCAATAGCTCTGACGTGATGCCAATCGGCAGTCACAAGTCACAATGTTTTGAATGCCACAACTGTCGATAGTTACACAGCTCCGATGCGAAGTTAATCGGAGATCTCAATTCCCAAGAATGGGATGTCACTCAACTATCGGCAACTCAAATGTGCTCCGATGCGATATCAATCAGTGATCGGAGATCGTTGTGGTTTAAATTCATATCTAGTAGTCTTTGTGATATCCAAAGACCTGATCCCACTTCATTACAATTTATAACATTTCGCGTCCGATCTATGGTGATATGGGTTACCTCTCTGGTCCCGATGCGATGTTACACGAACCCAACTAATCCCAAAACAGATATATATATTAGTTCAACTCCGCTCAAAGGTTCTGCGAAGTCTTTTTATGCCATTTCTCTATGTTAAATACTTTTTTCAGCTCACAAACTTCGACAACGATAGGTTTTCCTTAAACATGGGAATTCTACAGTTTAAATAAAAAGATCAGATCGAAACCACTTCAAGCAATTTACCAAGAAAACAAATGTATCAATCCTCACGAACTCATCATACATTGATGTACACAATATTAAATTTATTCATAAACAAAGTATCGCTCTTTGGCCTAGTTACACAAGGAATGATCTTTGTTATACACTGTTACAAAAAAACACAATTCACTCCACACTCTGAGCTCTCGCTCCACTCAAAGCCTCTCTAAAAAAATCTCTCGCTCATCAGCATTTTCTCCTATTATTATTAACACGAATATCTAACAGAAATTTCCTATTTCTTTATAGATTAAATAGAAATCTTCTATTCAATATCTTTTCAAATACATATATACAAACAAATATTATCTCTAATCTAAAATAAGACAATATCTCACTTATTACAATAACAAACTATTTGGGAAGTCCAACCTCCTCAGTAAAACCGAATTTGACCAATAGTCAATGAATTTCACCCTGTTTAGCCACAACATGTGAACAAAATCTACATTCTTTGGGCGGTGGTCTCACATCAAGCCTGCCCATGATGGCCAAACTCCTTCAAGAGCGACCAGCATAGCAAGCCTCCTACTGCCCAATGTCATATGTGTAAGTAGCTTACCAACTTCTTGCTCTCTATCCCTCCTTTCCTCCCAATGTGGTGTGCCTCCCATCACGATCAACCTTGGTACCATTCCAAAGAAGAATACCCTTCAACCAAATCATATTTTTTTCTTCTTGCATTCCATGGAGATCTTTGAGCGCTAACTCCTTGGGAATCTCCTAGAAAGATCTCCACGCTGTGATCATCTTGAATCCATAAGTATCCTAGTGGGTTGAAGGCAAACTCTCTCCACTTTGCTACCTCTTGATAGTGCTATAATTCTCCTCCATGGTGTCTTGGATGTCTCCGCTGTCCCCACTCAAGGATGAACATATGGTTTTGCATAAATTTGTTTAGGACAAAGTTCATCCCATCCTCAGAGAATTCACACCCCAACCTCATGGTGTGCAGCCAACTCATGATGGCCCATTGAGATGACATTTCATCCTTCCTTGATCAAATCAGGTTACTATATGGTCTGTTATGGCTATTTCTGAAATGAGCAATATGCAGTGGTATACAATCCTCGATATGACTTGCGAAACAATAGGAGATGAAAATTTAGGCATACCTTGATGGCTTGGAAGTATCTTGTATGGATATTAGGGATTATTCCTATAATGATTGGCTCCTCCAACTGAAAGTGTTGGGGAGCTACTCCCCCATAGTTGTGACATTGCTATGCAGAGTCTCCTCCAATGGTGGTGAGGGCCTCTTTTCCTCTGTTCTCCTTTGCCAAATTTTCCCAATCAACCTTTGAGTAAACTCGAAAAAGTGATCACCCTTCCATGGCTCAATTGGCTGAACCACCAAATATTTGCTTCACCCTCTAGGGCAACGTTGCAATCTCTCTGACCTCCTTTATACACGGTATGTAGTGGAAAAATGTGTCTGTTTTCTTGCCCAAACCCTCGTACCCGGATGACCCATCAAAAGTAGAAAATATAAACCTATTTCCCTTGATCCTACATAGCCACAAGGTATTCTTTATTCCTCCAAATGAATTAGCGGGAAAACTAGAGTCTCCTTGAAGGCTCTAGGTTGATATTTATTTTCAATAGTGTTACTTAGAATGCGGTCAGTATATCCATCTTCCTGCAATTTGTCCTCCTATCAAGGAAAGGACTAATAATTAGAGTATTTGAGACTCTCATGACACGAATCCTCTTGATCATAGGAATTTCCTTGGCTCTTCCTCCCTCTTAAACTCTCCCGGAGATTTCATGCTCCTTTCTCTTCTTCTGTTTAACCTCTTGAGGGAGTTCTTCCACGAGGATCCTGAAAGTGATGAGAGAAGCTATAATCCTCCATCATTCTTTCCTTTCTCTTTATCTTATATAATTTTGACTGAAGCCCATGCGAGCAAGATCACCGCTCGATACCATGATATCCCAAAATAAGAAGTGCTTTCAACCATGCATGCATAAAAAATGCATTTTTAGAAATATATGCTATAAATAATGAAATAAACTCTTGTATACTTTATATCAGTCAATATAAAACTAAATCCAGAATAGAGCTTAAACAAGCCAAATAGGTGGGTTAAACGGTTTCCCACACCTAGGATTACTAAAAAAGGCTAAAACCCCACACGCAACACGAGGAATTTACATAAAAAGTACACGCGATTATAATGAGTTTGTACACATAAATAGCGAGAGAAAAATATATATGATATTATATTAAATAATATGGCGCAAAAACGAGAAGTCTAGTCTCCCTCATTATAAAGTCTAGAGAACCAGTTTACAGGAATACCATGAATACAAATGGTGATATTCATAAATATCTATCATTGCTAAAAACTAAGCCCAAAAGAGTATATAATACTTTGAGAATATAGATCTCATGCATATTTGATCAAATTTCTTCCACCATGGAAGAATAAACCCTCGAATCATAGGAAAAATTCCCGAAAGAGCCTGAAAGACATTGCTAAAAGCTGCCCTCCATAAATAGCCCAGGTCACGAAGGCATAATGCGTAAGGTGATGAAATTTTGTTATCCTGCTGCCAAGCTATCTGATGTCATCCCAATAACCCTCCTAACTAATCCTCCAATAGAAGGAAACCTCCCTCCTATGCAAAACTAACTTTGAAAGTGGGTTTCCTCAACCCTCACTGCCAACACCTACTGACTCATACAGCCTCCTATAGAAACTGATAAAAATAGAGGGTAGGCTTTGGAACCAATGCCAGATGTGTGGAATGAAAGATCATGTCTCTCCCAAGAAACCACTCAAAGGAAGAAGGAATTCACAGTACAAAGAATACCTTAGTGCTAAATAACTGCAGGCAATCTTGGCTAAACGAGATAAAAGGAAAAATTCTAGAAATGAGCCTTGAAAATATAACTCATAAGCTAGCCCCAAATGTATGCCCATCATCTTCCTTATAAACTAATTGAGCCTTATCACCTTGGGTCCCACTCAATAGGTTTTCCACCATCACACAAACAATCTCCCTCCAAAACTATGTTATGCCTTCATTAGAACCCACTCCTGCAGTGTGTGGTTTGATTTGGTCCAGGTTGACCTCTTCAACCTCCTTCAGCCATTTTCACACCTAGGGGTCTTCAATCCAGCTCACTGTATATTTCATCTAGGCTGAACCTCATTCACATTGTGACTCTTTTATTTGTTGACCTACTCATCCTACATTGCTGCTATTGACTTGGTCAAACTTGACTTTGTCCACATGCGAAATGTACTTTGTTCACATGAGAGTGTAAAATCCAGTTTTGTCATTATGATCCCCTTTCACACTATGAGGGATTTTATCCTTATTTCTAAAATTTATGGGCCTCCTTACCTATTTATTCATCTCTTAAGTGACATTGAAAAATTTAATATTCCGTTGCTGTGTAATTTTGGAATATTACACACTCATGGAGCTTATTGCTTTGAATCCATGGAACTCAAATCCCTTCATGAGAGGAATCCATCCCCCTCTTCATGGAACTGAAAATACCTCCATTTCCTTATAAGTGAACTCAACTTTTGGAGTTGAAAGTAGATACCAATGTGATTAGAGACTAATATATATAGTTTCTAAGATTTGAAGAGTTCATAGAGTGCATACTTTCTACACTAGTGAGTTGTTGTTGACATGCGGAAGATCATACCTTTGTGGCCATAACTTCTGTTTGAGTATTCTGAAGGCTTATCGGAAGTGAAGGAGAATAATTTCGGTACCTAGGAGAAATATGTACAACATCAAGGCATCTGGTTGCCTTAATATTTGCACTTTCTGTTAAGATTACACTTATGGATCTCTTTTTATCATTGTTTTATTTCTATGTTTATGGGAATAATTTAAATACTTATACTCCTTGATCACTAAGTTTGATTAGTATTTTTTATTATTATATATTTCAGATGCTTCAATCATTTTTCTTGTCTTTGATTGCGATTTTCTATAAATTAGAGAACTACTTTGGAGTAACGGGACAAGGCTACACTAGACATTTGGATTTCAAGGTAGGAGCATGTCCTCTATACTTTCTTAATAATCTTGAAATGAAATTAATCTGAAAGAGGTATTCAAATGGATCTTTGTTTCTAGTTACTCGCTACATTATAGGAGATAAAGCTCTTGTCATAGGAAAGGACAATCCTTTAGTAACACCTACTTGTATTTTCAAACATAATTCTGCTTTGTGAGAGAGAACATCTTTAATAGACCTGGATGAGTGGTATTTTAACACACACATGCTTTTTCTCCCATAAATTGAATTCTAACTAGGTATGTGATTTTCTAAGTTCAGATTTTTGTATGTATGGAGGAATCAATGGCTCCCTGTAGGGGAATTTTAGGAGTTACAGAAATTTCATGATATTTTTAGGTGATGGACCTTCTAGAGATTCCACTTCATAATTTTCTGTTGTCACTAAAGGATTCCCCTTATTTTAGAGTCTTCCACATTCTAAGTTGTATGTCATGACGTGCAGGGAATAGATATAGTAAGGGGATTAAATAGTAGGGACAACAAAATATTGTCAAATGTTCTAAGCTTATTTTTTGTTGGAGTTAGTAACACATTTTATGGGAAGTTATGGTCAAGAAGAGTTTTAGATTAATGATTCATTTTGATATCATGGAAGTAGTGGAAATTTTGGATTCTCAGAAGAACTATTTAGGTCCCCCAAAATATGCTTTTATCCACCTTTGTTTACAAGGATTATTTTGGGGTGGAGAAGGTTACTACTGCACAACCAACCACACTCCTAGATATCTTGTGGTCGAAGCACAAAAAACAACCTGGGTTGACCAAGTTCGTTTACTTTTGGATGTCGTGCTTCCTCGCCGAAAACCTCCATGGCCATGAGATGATCTATGCTACTAAATGTGTGTGGTTCCCTCGGCTTAGTGTTAGGGGGATACCACTTGAGTATTTGCCAACCCCAAGGTACTATATAGGGATCTAAATAGTGATGCCGGAGTAGATGAGTTGATGTCGAGGATGAGATTCCCTTTGGAAGGAGGGCATTAGGGCATCCTCACCATTCATTGAGGTTTTAATGTAGACCACTATGGTGGAGAGTATTGCATTGAATGGTTATTATAATGAGGATTAAAATATTGAGACTAATTGGGAACCATACCTAAATATCATGGCTACCACATGCATTCTTTGTGATGAAATATAAATACTCTTGCTTCACTAGTTACTTCTTGATAAATTGCCTTCTAATCACAGTGGGATATGGAAAACTGAAGTAGTGGCATGAATCCATTCACATATGATGTATGTATCCACATAAGTTTGGTGGAAAATCCCTCCAATAAGTACTTCCTCCTACATTTTGGGACAAATATTTCAGAAGCTAGTTTTAATTGATCTCTTTTCTTTTTCATTTGTTGTGAAACTACACTATAGTTATTCTCCTCTAGTGCTTTTATTGATTATGTCAAATATATCTCATGGATTTCTTCGCCGTGATGTACTATAGTGTACCTTTACAGAGCAATTCATAGATATCATGTAGTTTTGTTGAGATATCAACATAACTCATTAGGATGTTGATACAATCATCTTTAATTCCTCTAAACATTAGAACCTTTAACATGTCTCATCATCAACTAAATCGGCCTCGACTATTGTAGGTTGTATTTCAAGAATTTTAATAGTGTTCCAAGATTTCTTCCTCCCCTTATGTGATTCAAAAATTTACTTCCCTCGATCCCTATATTTGTAGTAATATTGGTATTTCTTAAAGAATGGAGTCTTCATCTCTATCCATGAATGGATACTATCTCCTCCAAGGCACTTGAACCATCATGGGTGCATAACATTTTAATGTGATAAGGAATATCTTCAACTTATATGCATTAGAGACATAGTAGCTCCAACATACCACATCAAAATAAAAGAATGTGTTTGTATATTCATTAGAGAAATTTTGAGGTCGAAAATTGATTCAAATCTCTTTAGCTACGAAAATTAACCAGGCTTCTTTACTTCGGTGATTTTATCGAATTGCATATGAAGAATAAAAAAATCACATTTTTGGGATTTAAGAGGAGTAAAACATGATGGAAACCATCAAATCACAAACATAAAACACATTGATAATGAAGTTCACCCAATGTTGGAGTTTCGTCTCTGAGCCCGAGTGTCGAAAGACAGGGGTTTCTTGTTACGTTGTATGTTATTGATGATGTACGTGGAATTTTGTTGTCACTAAAGGATAATTCTACCCTAAACCAAAGTGGCGCATCTCTCCACGAGATGTTATCCCTACAACAAATTTCACTCAAATGGGATTTCCTTGACATGAAAATGCGATGAAATCTCACAAATGGGGCAACAAGTATCCCTCAACATAATGGTAAACATGGATCTCAATAATACAAACATCATCTCAACAAAATGAAGAAAAGCATGACATAACTACATCGCCTGCCTCCATTTTCGGTGATGATTGAAAAAATGCAGATTGACTATTTGAAATGGTGTAGTATTGTTGAATTCTTGGTGCAAATAGTGCAAAATCAACTATAATTTTTTTTTCCAATTTTAACACCATGAAAATGCGGACCCTTGGGAATATTTTAGATTCCTAATAATTCTACAAATATTTTCTTGATGTTGGATGCCTAAATTTCTATTTCTCTGATGGATGTTTTGACTACATGGTTGGACTCGCATAAAAATAACTGAAAAAACCCTTTATAATGACAATAAATTCATACTTGGAATACATATCCCTCGAGGAACCTTTTAGCATATTAATATTCTCCTAGTTTTAGGGTTCCACACCCTCACCAAATCATAGTTCCGCCTTGTCGAGTTTTGGCCTCTTGCACAAAATTGCAAAATTTCATATAGTATATGGGTGGCAGACTTTGCAAAGCTACCACCTTTGGCGTGTTGGACAGGCGGAGCATTGGAGGTGGGAGTGTTCGGGATTCGAATCCACATCAATAAAAAAATTCATTTATTTTTATTGGTGCATTTGTTAAATAACATAACCATTACTTTTATAGGCAGTCATACTAGTGTTTTATACAACCATTTTAACGATGACATATGTGATTGGTTTGTGGTAAATTCATTGTTTGGTGTTGGCGTATGGCATTTATGGGGTCACCACGTTGGGGGCCGGACCACTGTGGGTCCGGTAGGTTAAATACGTGTCAACCCGGGTGTATACATGTGTGCTAACTACCTTTAATACATATAAAGGTGATGCGATGGCAGGGACCGACCTGCTTCTACATATATAATATATTATTTTGTTATAGCCCGGCCAGGGGTAGGCGGGGATAACAGCCCACCACCCCCTGTTTTTAATATTTTTGTGTTTTATAATAAAAATATGGTTATTTTAATTTTTCTGAAAAAATGAGAGTCATTGGGAATTTTCAATATGCACCAGTTTCTCCTAGTCCGTGTCGGATTAGGTGCATTAGCCCTCGGTCAATTTGTTGCCTAGTCGCTTTGCCACTTGTGCATTTTGAATTGAACTTTGAGTCTTTGAATAAATTGACCATGTGAGGTCCAGATTTGAGGGAGAGTTGTTCGTACCATTAGAATCGGGGCAATGAACACTACAGTATCCTTTAGTTTCTGTATATACATAAATTTTATTTTTGAGCTATTATGGGCCCCTCTTTGACTTATGAGTGTCTATGAAGCCAGATGGATCATTCCTCCCCCTTTAAGGAACTTTTGGTCCTCCAAAATCACTGAACATAACATACAGCTGACCCCATACATTATTTGCACCCTGGTTTCCTAGAAGTCACCCTTCCTTCTCCCTTCTCTTCATTGTTCTTGAACTACATAGAGATGAGCAATGCCTGCATCCTTTGCAAACCTGAAGTACAATATTTGCAAACTTCACAGTCAATTTGCATGAAAATTATGACCCAAGCATCCCCATGCCAGAGTTTTATAAGACACCAGCTTTGGTCAGTTACATCAATAGAAACATTACCCAACTATCAATACAAGGCCAAATACATCATCAGTAGCAGTGACGATGGAAAACACAACATCACTTTTTACATTTATCTGCAACGCATGATTTGAAAAAATGTGGACATGAAAAGCTACTACATATAGAAAATATCTCTTACTCATACACAGAAGTGAAACAATAGGTATGTGGTAGGTTTTCTTGTTAATTTACCTTCACCAAGTGGTTTTCTACAGTGTTTGTCCTTGAGACGTTGATTTGGATTCCAACATGTGGCTCTTTAGTTACCTTTGTTGCAGCGGCTAAAAAAATGTCTTCTTCATCAAAGGAACTTATTAACACACTTCTTTCACTAATGTGGAGAAGGTATTTCATGCCTCATCACTGCTAGTCTGTGCTACAGCAGCAGCAACCACATGGTTATATAGGCAAAAAATGGCATATGATTATATATGATTTATAGTCATCATTAAAATTCTTGTAATCAAAATACAAATTTATAATACAGTACTATTTATACCCTTCTTGACTCTCTACGGTTCAATTACTGGCAATAGAACTTGCCCAGCTCTTCTACGCAATGTGCATTGTCATGGGAGAGGTGATGCGTTCCAATCATCCTTTACTCGACGGTTTTGAGAAATGTCTTGGAAGATTCTAACACCTTTGATAACTCTCCTTTGGTTTACCCAAAACCTGCAAATAGAGGTATTTGTACAACCTCCAATAGTTGAGTCATCACAGCTACATTTAAAACCAAGTCCTCGTCCTTTATGTAGTAGAGTCTCATGCTAGTTCTGAGATGGGTACCTCATGTTTCCGACAGCAATAATGTCATTTGAAAAGTAGGCAGAAGAATGATAAATATTTTTTACTGATTTATCGATTATGAAATAGGAGATGATAGCTTTGTTAAGCCTTCATTATGCTTCAACTCCTTTAAGGCCTCTTGTGGATCATATTTGAGTTTGCGGTCTTTTATTCTCCTCTTTCTCTTCTCATAGAATTCTCCCTCGATTCAACATTCTCTTCTTGAAGCCTCATGCTGATCTCCTCATTTGAAGCTGATGAGAATATGATGATGAAGATGAATTTTCACCCAAGGGAGTAGATGGAGCATCGTCCTCTGCTCTTCGCTTGTATCGTTCCTCTCTTTTCTTCTACAAGCTTCATAAATTATGTCCACCATTTTTGACATCACGAGAGAGCCTCATACATATCTTTTCAATATCATTTTTGAATGCTCAATCATTCACACTTCAGTCCCATTAGTGATAAGACAGCTACGATACCAAACTTGATCCCAAATATCTTTATCTACACCAATTAACCAGATCTTTTGTATTGATGTTAGTAGACTTGCATATGAAAGAGAATAAAACAACCACATGTGCATTCTTTAAAGAAGATGAAACATGACAACAACCATCAAATCACAAACATAAAACACTTTGATAATGAATTTAACCTAGTGTGGGTTGTGTCTGCGGGCCTTTGTCGAGAGAGTGGAGTTATCTTCATTAATTGATGCTAATTATGATGATGTACATGGAAAGTTATTCATTATTACAATGATGAATACCATAAATACAAAGTGGTGTGTCTCCCCATGAGACGTTCTCCCTATAGGAACATGAAAAGATAATGAAATATCACATAATGTGGCAATAAGTATCCCTCGGTATAATGGTAATTATGGGTCTCAATAATACAAATTCCATCTTAGAAAAAATAAAATAAAAACATGACATAACTGCATCATATCTCCACTTTTAGTAATGGCAGAAAAATGAAAAACTTCAGCTACTAATATAGATTTGAACCGCTAAATTCCTGGCAAAAAAATAGTTCAAAGCGGCTATAAATTTATCCAATTATGACACCATAAAAATATAGACCCTAGGGAATCTTTTAGATTCCTCCGCATTCCACAAAGATTACTTGTTGGTGGACGCCTAAATTTCTACTACTTAGATCAGAATTCTAAACGCACGGTTAGATTATTGCAAGAAAACATGCAAAAATAACTATAAGCTTGAAAAATTAAATGGCATCTATGACCCTCAAGAGTAGATATTTTCGGCATCTTAAGTTTCCTAAACTGGACCACACCACTCTCCAATTCATAGTTCTGCCTTGGTTAAAGGTTCCATCTTATTGGTTTCGACCTCTACCTAGAAAGCGCAGAATAATGAGGTTCTCATATAGTAAATGATGGTGAATTTACAAAGCCACCACCATTGATGCATTTATTAAAGCCAAAAGAATTGAGGCAAGGAGGTCGGGGGTTAGTCTTGCAATGGAAAATTCATTTATTTTTATTGGTGCATTTGTTAAATAACATAAACGTACATTTTATAGTACGGTGTAGTAGTCATTATACCACGTTTTAACGATGACATATGTGAGTTGGTTTGTGGTAAATTTGTTGTTTGGTGTTGGTGTACCATTTGTGGAATTATTACATTGGTGGGTAATGCGGGGTTCAATCTGTCAACCTCATTGTATACATGAGCACCAACAACCTTGGATCCTATGTCGAGTGATGTGGTGGAGGAGTTTGACCACCACGCCATATATAATATGAGTTTTTATTAAAAAGCCAAGGCATGGTATCCCACCACCCCTATTTTTTATATTTTTATATTTTTATTTTATAATATAATATGGTTATTTTTTGTTGAGATCTTATGAAGCTTGTGTAATATGTTCTATTTTTATTTTTTAAAACGTAGGGTCATTGAGAATTTCTCGTAGAGTGCCAATTAATCCGAATCCTAATGGCCGGATTTTGTCTTGAGACTCTGTCAACAGCTTATAAGTTAGCTTTGCCATGGCAAGTTGACCGAAACTTGACGTGAAGACAAACGACCATACGAGCTCGAATTTGAGTTCATTCACATCATTTGAATCGGGCGAGCACTACCATTTGTTCATGGTTTCTCTTATATCGACCACTTTGGGTTTTTAGCTATTTTGAGCCCTCTTTTACTTCTCGACGTCTCTAGAGCCCTGGATAAAAAATGAGCTTTAAAAAAATCTGCAAAAGAAAAGCAAACTTTATAATAACCAATAGGATTCAAGATGATGATGCCAACCATGGGGGATGATTCACATATGTATTTGAGTAAGAAAGTAAAAGGATTTATAAAATATAATAAATAAAACTACTTTTAAACTTGTCATTTCAAATTATATCACTACAATTTTACTCAAATTTCAAGCTCGGAAACCCACTTTTTTGTATGAAAAAAATAGTCCTCATACGAGGAGTACCCACGTTGCGATGGACCATGCTAAACAAAAAATGGAAATACATGAAAAATGTGATTTTCAGTCATGTTTTTCATTTAACATAGATTTTTTATGTATAAGGGTCATCTAAAGTATGTAACATTAGGTGCTCCTTGGATGAGGATGAAATTATGCATCCGGCGGTGTTTCAAGCTCAAAATTGTGAGAAAACATGTAGGGAGATAAGTTGAAAATACGGAAAATTTGAAAAAATAGTTTTTCCTTATTCCATATAAAATTTAATGAAAGTGTAATCTAATATTATTTTATTATTTCCATTATTGTTTTATAATATTCCTTTAGAGTCCATTTGGGAGAAGTTTGTTGGAACGGGTTCCCTAACTTGCGTTTGTATAATTTTATAATAGTTGGTCTGGTAGGGGTTTTGGGGTGGGTCAAGGAACCTAATGTTTTGTAATGGGTTAAAGGGTAGCTCTAGGGTCAAAAACACGGTTACGGACATATGATAGCCAGGCTACGATGTACTAAATAGATAGCTGATTGGGTCTAGTAAGTAAGTAAGACATAAGATTGATGCTAAGCTGTGAATTGTGTGATTCTGTTGGGTTCTTTTGAGCAAGCCTCACTGCGGATTGTGTGCTCGGAAGATCCTCGATCCTACTTTGTGGAACCCCGCTAGGCTATGTGGGCGGTGTGTTTGGTTTTTAAGTGGATCTTTGATACTAATGAATGCGAAATATATTTGAAGTATCTTTGTGTTATATGGGTTAATTGTGTTTACTAAAACACATACGTGATATTTAGTTAAGATGTGAGATATTATCGTAAATAGAATTAGCGCAATTATAACATTATGTGATGGTATTCCACGATGCACACATGGATGTGAATGTATTGATGAGAATATCTTTTTTACGGTTTGTGTTGATTACTGCTGCTACAAAAGCACATAAAATAGACTCGTGTGTGAACTTAATAATTTGCAACATAGATTTGTCTTAAATTACCTACTCTCTCCCGGGGTGCGAAACCTAGTTCTAGCACCCTCCCATACAACCCGAGGTAAAAAGGACCTTGTCCTATGAAAGTAGGTCATTTACGAAAGGGCTAGTAGTATAGGGGCTTTTGGCAAACCTTCTTAACGAATGGACTGGGTGGGGACACCTCAGCCAATAGAGACGATCATTTCTACAATGTCACTCACCCAGACATTAAATTTGGAGGTAGGTAAGTAACAACATGTTATCCACCTTCAATATTCTCGCTAGGGAATTTGAAAGTGCGGAGGTTTATTCCTTCGCATCATACTTGTTAACATCTTTTTCCATTTATGTGTAGAAAATTATCACCTAGTTGTTTTGAAAGTGGGTTTTATGGCTCTTGAGTTGTTATATAAGAGAATAAATATGTTTGTTACTTTTCCACTCAAAGAATTTGATTCTTCCTTTAAGAGACATATGTTTCTTCTATATGAAAATTTTATTTTGCGGAGTTGGTTCTTGGAAAGGAATTGGTTGTAGGAATAAGATAATTTGGTTGGTTAGATCCCTCTCCTCTAATTATTTTTCCTATATTTTTGGTTTCTTGGACTTCTTTGTGTAACTATTGAATCTACCTTTGTGGTATCTTTATTATTTTCATTGTTTTTTAAAAATCATTCCTAATTTCTAATCTATTATACCTACATTCATTCCTTATAAGCTAGGAAAATAGAGATTCAACATAGGAGGTGTTGGTTTGGTTTGGGATGACACGGGTTCGATATATCTTTTGCACACCAGCAAAACCCCTAATCAATGGCCCTTTCATGGCAGCCTGAGAATATCACAGTATCACTGAAAGAGGCTATGGAGTGGATAGAGAACTAGTTTTTGTAACGGGGACTAGGAGATGTGGTATTATTATATTATCTTATACTTTCAACTCCATAAATAACTTCACCACATTGAATTAATCACAAAAACATGCCATATAAAACCATAAACCATTACGGCATAAAAGTAAATAAAACTGGAAAATTCCATTCTATAATGGATAATAACAAAATATACACATAAATCACATAAAAATGCCAAATGATATCTATACGTAACAAGTATCTTTCCTCTTACATTCTTGTTATAAAAGAAAAGATCTAGTTGTGGCATAGAGCCAATGTAGTCAAAGTAGAGATGCTTACAGGAGGAGCCGGTGGCTCTATATCGGAGCTATAGTTGTTGTTTCTTCTTCGATAGGCACTAATGCTTATTGATAGCTATATAACCTTATACAATGAAAAAAATGATAAGTCAAATGCCTTTTAAGATCCGGTCGTCCGCTCGCTTGAGCCACCCCAACCCAACCCAACCCACCTAGTTGTCCACAAAATTGTTTCTTATTATAATGAATCTTTGAATACAATAACGGTTAACGGCTGCGCACTAAGCTATAGGTTGTTTGTGCACCTAAATTTAGCTCTCCTCTGAAGCCTTTGTGCACTCAAATTTAGAGCCTTCCTTCCTTTAAATGAGGATAACATATATGATACATCCATAACTCTTTATATCTATTCTTCCTAAACATAGCATTTAGACACCTATATATACTAAGCATCACTTAGGGTTGTAAATCAAAAATATCACTGGTCCAAATGCCATGAAATCCATAAAACAAACTATTATGGTCCCAAAAAATTGATCCCTTACAAAATTTTCATTTTTACAAAATGAAGAGGCTTCGATACTATGTGTGTGTTAATTCCTTAAACTACACTTCGTTGTGCAGCAAACTCCACAAAATGCAAGAGCACAAAAATTCTAGGTCAAGTTGGGTTAGCAGCTCAATAGTACCCCTAACACTCCCCAGAACAGTGGCAGGATAATGGATGTTTCTCATGATGTTGCTGATGCTTGTAGGTGCCATTCGTCCAATTCTTAGAATAGTCGTGAAATCTTCACACTCTGCTAACTTCTCAAATGGTGACACTTTAACAGTTTGTGTGCTTGTCATCACTCCTCTTTCCTCTTCAGACTGTGCATTTCTCATGTATATGAATAATATCTTTATATAGTTTGATTTGTATAATGTGGAGTCTATCATTCTTTTCATCTATTATAACTTCTTCTAGAATCTCCTCATTGATCTTCAGAGCTTTGAGCAGAGATTATTATGAGTATTCACATTCTTGATCCTCCAACTATTCTTGCTTTTGTTGGATGTCTCTTACAATTCTTTTATTTGGTCTTCTTGCAATGAATTCCCGAATGCCTTAAGTTAACATCAAAAATTCCCACAATCGCCACTATTGGAGATATTTGAACAACATACTCTTAAGCTGACCTCACTTGTTCTCCACCTTTATATTATGATTGGTTGTAGCTTCATCTACATCTCTTGATATTTATCTCATTTTCAAATTGTACATCCATGATATTACTATTATCCTTTTCTTTGCAGTCAAGCTTCACCACCTTGTCTGCCCCACAGACCTAACTATGAACAACAATGTCGGAAGCCACTCGCATCATGTGGCTTGACCACCTCCTTTAACTTCTGTTGTTTTTCTTGCCGTCTTCTCTTGATTCCTTTGGTTGATTTTTCTTTGAAGTGAAACTCTCTCTCTCTGCTTGAATGTTCAACTTTGAAGTGAATTTTAATGTTGGTTCATCTCATCTATGATTTCATATGCGACTCATGTAATCTTTAAAGTTACAATGCTGTTGTTCATGTTCATACTTCCATCCTTTCGCTTGTTACCGCTGTACCTTGCTTGGTCGCATCTACAGGGATCCTTTTATAGGTATTTGCTACGTGCCCCAAGTGTAGGCTCTACTAATATTTATTCTCGAAGCCTTTTCCTTTATATCTGGATGTTTGTATACGTATAAATATCTTGGATACCATTGCGATCCTTCGGCTTTGATAGGAATTAAATCATAGAAGCCACCTCTTCTTCCATGACTCTATCGTTGTTTTCTGTATTATTTTCCCTAATCTGATCCAAGTCCCCATCGGTGATGAATATGGGTACTTATCCTTTGTATTATCTTCCTTCTTCTTATTTTGCTTCTTTTGGAAGCTTTAGTTCACCTTCCTCTTCTCTATGACATAAGGGTACATTTCCGAATTTTCGGGCTCTTTGTTGTCTCCATTTCCTCCAAAGAGGATCCTTGTGACCCTTCTCGCGCTCTTGCTCCTCATGTTCTACCTCTTCCTCATCCTTATCCTTTTCACTCGCTTCTCCATGTTTACTTCGTATCCTTCTCTACCAAAGAATCCTTTTTTCTGTCTCTAGTGTGACGTTCCATTCCTCGGGCCACTATTTTATCTTTGCTAGGAGATCATCTTATATCACTAAATATGTGGGGGATGCCGTATCTTCATTTTTCCTTTAATGAGCAGTGTATAAATTCATGGAAGTCATCCTTTGGTCCCCATTTGATAGATTTATATGCTTGTATAGGATCGATGACGGGCGAGTGTCACAGTTTGTTACCAACATGTGTAAGTCCATAGGATATATAACAAAGCATCATGTTATCATGTTCATGCATCGGTTTAGTGGTATACATCGAGGCATACCACATGGATTCATAAACATCAGGGCTGCCCAGAATCTTTGTGATCTTTCGGCTCTTTCCATGCAAGCATCACAATAATTATAGAAACATGCACAATGAAATGGTTGCTATCCTGACACAGGCTGTAGTCTATAAATTATTTGTAAAGGTAGGCGGCAGGTTATTTTACTAAGCCCATTAGCACACTACATAGCTAATGAAACCACCGGTGCGAAGTTTCACATTAGCTGAGCACTTCCTCATGACCTTTCCAACCAATATGTGTGTTGTGAAGCAAACTACACAGTCATTGATCGAGGAGTTTGTGTCATAACCTCAATTCCCTTTTGTCGGTCAAACTTGCTCTTCCGTTTTCTTCTATTTCTTTGTCCTATTCTTGTTTAGCATCTTAGTAAGTTCTCATCCTTGATAAAATCTTCCAAACGTTGTCCATATCAACATTGTGATGGGAGTGCTCTTCCCCATCCACAAGCATCCATCGTGCACTAACTTGTTAGTGTCTCCCCCTTTTGCAGCTATACTCCTGGACTTGTATATGCAAAGTGATAGATTCAACATGTTCAACTTTCTTCCTGACCTTCTTCCTTTCCACTAATTTTGGTTCTAGCCTCATCACACTCCTTATTTGATGCACTTGTTTCAATTAATTTTCTAGTGTGGCTTGTAGATACTTCTTTCCCATTGGTCTTTTCCATGAGAAATTTTCATGGTATATTCCCCAGTTCTTCTTATATGAATGTTTACTCAATAGTGGAGGTGTAAAGGTGCCATATTTTACATCCTTGAGTATTTTGTCATTGGTTTTGTATCCGGTTTCGTTGGTGGGATATATGGTGGGAGAAGGCGAAAAATGTTATTGCCATACATTTCCATTTGCTCTAGCTCTGCTTCCTACTCTCATTATCTCCACGGGGTTGGGTTCTTGCGGGAGCTCAATAGGTTTCTTCTCCTATTTCTTTCATTATTTTCTCCTTGTTCATTTTCTTCCATGGGGATTTCCATTGTGATGATGTTGTCCCTAGGTGATGATGCTAATGTGGGATTCTCGGTTGATGTTGCGGGTGTATCATATTCTTGTGGCTAATTCCATAATTCCTTCCAAGTCCTTCTCTTTGAAAATACAAATAAAATCCTGAGGATTCATACAACAACAAAAATTCTTGAAGCACCTCACATAATGCAATACTCAAACTCTCGAGACAAAAAAGTTCAAAATCTGGCGAGGATGCAACTTTTATAGCAAATTTGAATTCGATTACCATCATTATCTCAGTGTGTTCATTAATATCATATCCTCCACTAGATCCGAATCTATGTCTGTATAAATGCTTTTCTTTCTTTCAATGAAGAATTTCCCTTTTAACGATCGTATTTTTCCGACAAACTTCGACATATCCCATATTGCTTCGCTTAAACAACCCTTCTTACATCGAGGCTTCCTATGTCGAAGCTCTCTATGACGTAGTTTATAGTCCATTGCCCACTTTCAACTGCGAGGTGGCACTAGGTGTCCTTCCTTCTTCGAGTGAAGCTATGGAAATGAGGTTATCTATATCTGACCTAAGCCTAATTCCATTTACACTTCCTCGAATCAATTCTCTATTTAACTTTGTAATTGAATTGTGCCTCCATTAGTAATATGATTGATAATGTATTGGCCCAACTAATGCATCTTGAGATTTTCCTGAAAACTTTCTGAAATTCTTGTCATAAAGGATAAGAAGGTCTCCCACATGGAACATTCCGCTTAATATGTCTATCATGCAGGATTTTTCTTTTGCTTTTTTCACTGTTGATGGAATCGTGCTATATATCTATCTTCCTCTGTTGACGGGAAAATTTGTCCGGCCAACCGTGAGGATCTCCCCGGTAGAAAGTCCCAATTAGACCTTAAACCGTTTGGAGTAGGGATCCGTCGGAGTGTGGGTCCGGCTACCCATAAGATGACTTCTCTTCGGTCTCAAGGCCACCAGCAGACACAACGACACTGCACTTATTCTTTGATATAGAATACGAGATTAACGTGTTAAACATGAATCAAACACTATGACGCAGCAAGATTATGGGCCAGCACGGCTGCCACACTTAAGAGAGATGTGTTAGCAACACATCTTTGTGGGAGTAGTGGCAACTCTGATAGTACGTCCACAGAAATAGTTCTTTATGAAAGATACCTCTGCACTTCTGAAAGATGAAACGAAATGCTAACAAAATAGTTTATTAACATTCAATACAACACGGATAGCCATGACGTATAAACGATATCATGAAGGAGAACATATTCATTAATCACTAGGATATTCTGGAAAGCTGACTGAAGGAAATACACAAAGTGTTCATACGACAAAACCACATCCTGCTCTGGAGTATTTAACCAAATTCTATATTCATCCTTCTCAGTGTCAGGATCTTTAAACACAATGCTTGCCATCACGAGTTTTCCAAAAAGCCATTTTACAATGTCCCGTAGGAGTATTTATAATACCAAAAATTGTCCGTTCAGTTTCTGGTATTCACCTTCGACCTTGGCAATTGATGCGACACAAACTGATAGAATGCGACTGCGAGCTGTCATTGGTGTGACTTGCGACCTGGTTCTACTTGCTTGCTCAGGACTTAACAGCTGCCGGGAATGGCAAAATGTTAATGTCGGGGATGTCAACTTGTTGTTCTGCGAGGGAAATCCTGCCATACGATATTACTGCTGCTATGGGTGACACCGGTACCTCCTCCTTCGTATGCACGGCCAAAAGCGTTTGGTACTAAGGTCTCCCTTTTAAATCCAATTTGATTTAGGAAGCATAAACTTAGTATAATCCTTGTTGATGACGATGGATGTTGAATGCTCTTGAGATGCGGGAGGGCTACCGGATACGTGCAGCTGTGATATGGAGTTGCGAAATGTTTGAATATCTGATTTTACTTGTTCCGAGGTTTTTCTCCTCTTCTAATGCTCAACGGCGATGGGATGCGTGCGGCGCTGCATTCGGTCAATACCAACGATCGAGGTGGTCGTGCGAGACATCACCTTGTCCGGAGTCTTTGAACAATTTTGTCTCCCGATTGCATTGCCATGCGAGTTGAACTTTTGCATCACGCGTGTGGATCCGATCCCTCTTAGGCAAGTTTCGGGTGCACCGAGGGTGCTGTGGTCCCGACCATCATCTGCAATACAACACATGAAGCCTCTTTGAGCTGATCTTGTCTTTGCACAGTTTCCGATGGGTAACCTTGCCGGAGGAAGAGCTGTTTGTGATGGCGAACATTTCACCATATACATCTCATAGTCATTTCCAACACTTCACACTCCTTGAAAATGGCAACGGGGCTTCATTCTTCAGTGAGCTTGGTTTTCAGGGTCTGAACCACAGCACAATGCGCTGCTCTGCTCGCACCTGCTTTCGCGTTGCTCGGCTACGTACGGTACATTTTGTAGAGATACTGTTCTCTACTCATCAAGGTTCATTCTCTTCGGTAGCGACGGCCCGAAGGCGTTACTATTTGACGCTATCATTGTGGGATTGATGCGAAGATATCAAAAACTATATCCTTGCTGTGAATCTTGTGGATGATGCGGAAGGGACTATGTGCAACCTCCTCTTCTCTTGACGGATTTTGACAGCCGGTCAAATGTGAGTCGAGTCGGGTCGAACCCATCCTCTTTCTTTTGTCTCTGTGAGCGATCTAACATTCGAGAGAGTTGTGTACGGCCCACGGTATGTCGGGAAGGAGTTATAAAGATCATCTAGCGATATACATCCTCTCTTTCCTCTGTGTTCTTCTCTTCTTCTTCCTTCCTCCGCCGTTCGGCTTCTGCTGGCTGCTTCTGTTTAGCCCTCTTCTTACCATTACATTGCGCATTGCTCGGCTTTCTTTTAGCGTTCGGCTTTCTGTCATCCCCGCTCGCATGCCGCCTTTGTTCATTTGTAGCTTGCGCCTCTTTGTCTTCTTTTCTTTCCTGGCCTCTTTGGCCGACCTTCTTGTGTTCTTGGCTGCACTCTTTTAGTGCGCCTCCTCATCTTCTTTGCTTTCTGTCTCGGGCTGCCTCTGCCTCCTTTGTTTGATGCAGACGGAATTAGCCTGTGTTGATTTCGGTTTCCGGAGTATGGATGAAGAAGGAACCTGCCTAGTCGCGTCTTACGTGGCTACAGTTACGATCATCGAGTCTTCCTGGACCAGTAATTCGGAGCAAGTTGTCTTTCGGCATTATACAGTTTCTTCTCTCTACATCTTCATTGTAGGCGCTCGGGAATCTTTGATAAGTCCCTTGGGGATTGGCTCTGGAAGTGTTCGGGGACTAATCTCTCTATAGATGTAGTTTCGGTGTTCATTTTGTTGATAGCACTGGGCTGCTTCTGCCCTCTGCTTTGGTACTTCCTTGAAGTCTTTACTTGTGAATACACCAATAGTGAGGGGCGAAGTGGAGCCTCGCTTCTTCCTTTTTGCCTTAAACGGAGATGTTGGAGAATGCGTGTGAGCATGCGAAAGCACACCTCTGCATCCGGCATTTTGTCGAGTCACCGAGCGAGGAGCTGGCATGTGGCGCTGTGGTTCCCAGGAGCTCGGTTGAAGGTGTGCCCGAGGGAAGGGAACCGATGCGCCACTTTAACCGGAGGTCTCCGCCAGCATGTGACATGGGGGCGTCTTAGCCCGTAATCAACCATGCGGCCCGAACGAATATTTGGGAATCTGATCTATGTCTGTTGTATTTGGACTCCCAAAAATACTTGATTGTGTGAATGGACTGCCGTGCGCGTTCTCGGTCCCAGAGTTGTGCTCCCATCCTCAAACTCTACTCGGGCGCAACGCGTCTAGTAGGTGCGAGGCCATGTAAAATTCATTGTTGAAACATTCTTTATTGGAGGCCAATACGAGTTCCGGTTGGTCTCGTCGACGTCATCGGTATGCCGGCCCGGTTAGCAGGTTGCCGCTGTTGTCACATACTCCATGTTACACCATTTTTTGGTCATCTAACTCTTCATCATTAGATGGACCCAAGTACACCATGTAAATGGGTTTTCTTAAGTAGAAAAATGCACTTTCCATATGTTAATTGAAAACCCCAAAAGGAATAATTTAATTAAACCATAATTTAATCTATTATTCACAGGTGTGTTTTATTTTAAAAACAAAGAAATTAATGAGATAAACCCATAGTTATCTTATTATTTTCTAGGAATAATTATTTAAATAATATTCCTTGTTAAATATGACCAAATCAACCACCACTAATCAAATAAATCATTATTTATTTGATTATATCCCAACCACTTCCTTAAAAAGATAAATAAATCATTTATTTATTTATTTTTCACTAATCAAGGGATTTGACCCAAGTCAAACACCCTTTCTCTCCAACAAATAATAATAAAATATTCCATAGAGGTGGATCTAGATGTGATTAACATTATTTTAATCATGCACCAAGATCTAGAAGGACCCAATATTTTGTTATAAATAGGAGGGTTTTCCCCATCATTCTTCACCTTTTGTTGCATACTAGATCACTCCGGATCTATACACTCGGTCTCATTTTCTGCCATTGTTGCTCCCATTGAGCTCTACCTTCTACATTGGGTTTTCTACATCTACAAGAGAGAGAAAGCTTAGATCTGAAGTGCTGAGGACTAAAAAGAACCCATCCCATTGAGGAGATCTGGATACACCTTCTTGTTTCCTCCCAGGTGCCCTGTAATATAAAAATTCATTCAAAAATCGTGTTCTTGTCTTGTCTGTTGGATGCATGGAGCAAACTCTTTACTTTACTGCTTAATGTCTTTCCATTTGTAGATATGTTTGTTGCAGCATTTTAACTACTAATCGCAGATCCGAAGATGTTTGGAAGCCTCTATTGTTGTTAGGGCTATTAGTTACGCGTAGCTAAAGTGGTTCTTTTTCGTACACTTCGACGAAGAATTCATACTAACAAATGGCGACTCCACACGGGTTTTAAATTACGACCGCTGTCGTTTTTCATATTCTTGCATATCCAGCTACTTCAGGCCCTAGGGCTTCTTTTCAGCCGCTTATTTTTCCTCTTTTTATGTCATTTTTCTCACATAAAACCCTAAAAAACTTAAAATTTCTAACTTCCGTGTGTTTTCGCTCCTATTACAGAAGCGACACCAAAATTACAAGAATCGAGACTAAGAATTTTCTTCGAAAATCACGCGAGACACCGGAATGGCGGTCGCACTTTTGGCCATAAACCTCGCGATCGACCTCCAGGTCGCACTTTTCAGCCGCCTTTTCTGCGTACCTCAACTCGCATCAGGTCAGAAACCCGCGACCTCGACATTTTTCTCAAAGATTTTTCCTCGCAATTTCTGGCCCGTCGTTGTACCGCCGGTGGTCTTCCGGCACCGTTTCTCACCGCTCGGCCAAGATCCGATCCGCTACTCAACGGCGGGAACCTGTACCCCCCTTAAGGCTTTAGTACCCTCCACTTTTTGTGGAAGAGTTTTAGCTGTTTCAGCCGTCGGTTTCAGAGCTTCAGCCCCCTCTTTTCCAGATCTGTTACCTCACTTTCAGATCCATTGAAATTAGCCTCTTTTCCTTTCAAATCACCTCTTGTCATTTTGTTTGGACCTCCTCTGAAGGCCTCCGCCTTGCCCCCCCGGTTTTTTGCTGATTTCCCTTTTCCAGCCACCTTGCCTCTGTCTCTTGGCTGTGATCTGCACCCCTTGTCTGCAGCTTTATCCTCCAGATCCCTGTCCCCTTTGACCCTAGATCTGTCGAGTTTCCTTTGTGTGTGTTTCCATAGTTTTTCCCTTTCTTTGCAGCATAGTTGTGAGAGACCCACCTTCTTGGGCTAGATAGATGCATAGGTAGCTGTTATTTATCTGTTATTTCAACATTTTATTCTGTTCTCTGTAGGTTTATTTTCAGCTACGCAGCACACTTTTTCTTGCTCTCAACAACGGAAAGGGTTTAAAAATTAAAATTAACGCACGCCACACACTGACCCTAAGTGAAGAAGCGCCTGGTTTACACCGCCTGGCAAAGACTCTAAAATCAATTGTCACCGCACCTTATCTTCCCTTGACCTTCTTGATTTTGTCCCTTTCTGCCCTTGTCGGTTTCCTTCTTCCTGTCATCATTGCGCCCCCAAGGCGCCTTTCCCGGAGACTTCTTGGCCTTCACCCTCAGTTTCCGGTTGATCGACCTACTCCGCACCGCCGTCGTCGAGCCCGTCCACTTTTGAGTCCGCACTCCGACTCCTCTCCTGATTCATCGGGTCCCCCTTCTCCTTCCGGTTCTCCCCCTGTTACCTTCACCATGTCTGGATCAGGACCCAACGCTAGCGGTTCTCCCGGCCCCAATGCCGGCCCTACTTCTAGCGGAACCGTCACAACCACTACCCCGGCCACCCCTGTGCTGCCGTACATTGCAGGCCTCAGCCTCCCCGATTTCCATCAGTTGATTAACGACCCCATTCACCACAATGCTACCTGGCCCGCTATGCCCACCAAGCTGCCCTCTGATATCCCTAAGTTCGAGGGCCTTAATGGAGAAGATCCCACCAATCACGTCCGGTCTTTCCACATGTGGTGTTCCTCCAATTCCATTACCGATGACTCCATCCGTCTTCGTTTGTTCCAACGCACGCTTACCGGCGAAGCTTCTAAATGGTATGTCGAACAGGCCACTTCCTCCAATACCACGTTCGAGACTCTTGCCCAAGCCTTCTTGTCGTACTTCCAGCTCCCTCTCCGATACGACACTGGTACGGAGCTCTTGACTTCATTTAAGCAATCCTCTTCCACACGCCTTTCTGCCCATGTTCAGGAATGGCGACGAAGACGGAGCTTATGTCGAGCCCCTCCCTTTGAAGATCGGGTTTACATGGACCGGTTCCTTCGCACCCTCCCATCTCCCATCGGAAAAGATGTCGCCTCTCACTTTCCTCAATCTGAAGAAGCCGCCCTCCAAATAGCTTTAAAATATGACCTGATCTACGCTCAATCTGGTTATGTTTATACCGTTCTTCCGGACATCCCCAGGCCCGGTGGCGCTAACGCCCCGGGGGCATCTCATTCCGCCGACGGTATTGTTGGATCTCTTTCCCACCCCTATGCTCACCCTCCCAAGTGGCCATGTCTCTCGTGGAGGGCCGAAAGCCCCCCGCGTTCTTCCTCCCCCCCAATACGTATCCGTGACACCACTGCTCTCCTTGCTCAACCTCCGCCACCCCCGAATACAAGCCCAACCCAACCTCATTTTTATCCACCGGGTGCGCCACCCGAAAGACATGCGTTTTCCGCCTCCCTTGCCTCCTCACAACCAAGCACGTATGATAAGAACCTCCTCCAGGGCAAGTATTTGCACAGCAGGGTGCGACTAATCCCCCTTCTTCTCAAAGAAGGCGGAGACAGGCAGTTCAGAACTCCATCTGCCTTGCACCGAGGACCTAGTTTTGTGGACCTCAACACTAGCATCCAGACTGCAGACTCCGCCCAGATCGACAATGTGCCTTCACACAAACAAGCCCCGTTCGTGTTGCGGTGTTTACGGTCACTACACTCACGATTGTCCTCTCTTACCCCAGATGCGACAGATGTGGGAGTCTCAAGCCACATTGCGCGGACAACACGCCTCCCCTCACGCTGCTCCTAATGTGGCCACTACCCAGCCAGCTGTGTTCACTGATCCTTTCCCTCAACAGGGATTCGTGGCTACCCAACCCCCCGACAGTCATGTAGCCACCCCCTCATCCATCTCTGGGTCCTCTGATTACCAGATCCTGATGATGCGCTCCGAGCCTTCCCCTTCCGTCGACCTTCACCTGCAAACTCGGTCTCGCCACCCCAAGCCTCGCTCGCCGAAGCCCCGAGCCTCTTGAGTTCGTGTTCTGCTGCAGCCTCTTTTCGACATCCAATGGCCCTCACATACCTCAACCCAAAGTTGAGGTTCATCCAAAGATTCCAAAGGGGCCCATTACGCCGAAATGTCGTCTTGGCCGAGCCGCTCAATCGTACAAAGATAGCAGATGATCAGCAATCCCCCGTCGGCCATTTCTACACCGATCCTCCAATGTGTTTTCCTCAAAGGAAGGCTCTACTATCTGCCGTGGGCGCTGTTGATCCTGCTGATGACCAAATGATTGTTTTCGACGCCACTCAATCGGACCACCCTCCTCTTCCTCCTTCCGTTGCTTTCCAAATCCCAGTCAAAATCCGGAACGCCACCGTATCCCGGTGTATAATTGATGAGGGGGCATCCACCTGTGTGATGTCCGCTTCGGTTTGGAAGCAACTCGGATCCCCTGAGCTGGCCCCTTCCACGATCACCCTTCGAGCGTGGGACGGTCATGCCTCCCAGCCTATTGGCCTGTTTCGTAACTGTCCCATCACCCTCACCGGTAAGACCGTTTGCGTTGATGTCGAAGTCATTGATGCCCCTCTAGACTACAACATTCTATTGGGGCGAAGCTACACCTACGCCATGTCTGCTGTCCCATCCGCGGTTTTCCGCAAGATGTCTTTCCCACACAATGGGAAGATAGTCACCATTGACCAGCTATCTTATCATGAGCCGCCGTCTCAGACCTCCTCCGAGACGACCATCTCTTCCGTAGCCAACAAGCAAACCGTCGATTCTTTGACCAGTGTCTCCCCCGGCGTCTACAAAGATTCCACCTTGCTTGGTACCTTCCCTCATCTTCCCCCTCCTCCGGTCACTGATCCCAGCTTGTCGAATGTTTGCATGATGCAATCGTCTCAGGCTGCCCATAAGCGGCCTGCCTCGGCTAGTCAGCCACCTCCTCCCCGCCCTCCGCAACCCGCTCCTAGCCATTCATCTCAGCCAGCCGGACCTCCTCCTTCTGGCCCTCCCCCTACAGCTGGTATCCCTGAACCCCTTTATCCTCCCGGATCAGTTCCTCCCGGCCTTAACCATCTTGGAGCCGTCCCTCCTGGTCATTTCCCTGCTGGACAGATCCCTTTCCTAGCCCCCCCTCCCGGAGTATATTCTGTCCCCGTCATGGCCACCCTCTCCCTCCCTAACTTGACCTTGGGCATTCCGGTTTGGTACCTTGATCCCCCAGCCGCCACTCCCCCTGGTCACCCCAAACCTTACATGGCTTTGACACCGGTTCAACCGGTCCCCCTCGCTTCCTCCATAGCCACTGTGCCCCCAGCACCTCCACAGGACCCTTCTCCTGTGGTGACGGCTCCCGGGAAGAAAGGCAAAGCCTGCAAGGGGGCAACCAAAGACCAACCCACCACCACCACCCCGGCTCCTTCTCCACCCGCGAAGCCTTGTGCCTTATGTGATATCATTGGTCATGCCACCCATGCTTGTCCCGAGTTACCTCGTATCCGACCCATGGTAAAAGTCGCGTTCCCCGACACTGCGGTCCCCGAAACTCCCACTCCTTCTTCGACCGTCCTCAAGAACCCCAAGACTCTCCGCACCAACAAGCCTTGTGCTTTGTGCGGTGTCCATGGCCACTACTCCCATTATTGTCCTCACCTGACGCATTACCGTGCCTCCCTTGAGGTGATCCGCGAGTATGAGGTTGAACAAAATCAATCCGCCTCTCCCATTCTCGCGCAGTATGCTTCAGGCCAGCCTGCGGATCCCCCCGCTCCCATCCACATCCCCCCCCCTGATGTTCAGATGACGGAGCCTACAGTCACCATTCTTTACCTATCCTCCTCTGCACGACACCCGGAGCCTAGCCCGTCTGCAGCCTCCCCCGTTGTGTCCCTCGATACTCGAGATCACTCCACTTTTGTCTCTGTTGACCTCCGCAGCCTGAGTCCTCGCCATGTTTCCGATAGCTCTCATACATCACCTTGTTTGAGTCTTGATCATCCTGCCCCTTCCCCCTGCCATTACCGCTCGATGACTTCTGTCCCCTCACGCTGCCGTCATTTCCTTTCATCCCCTCATTTATTGTCTTGCCACACCATTTTTCAGGACCCCCCGTCCACACCTTTTATCGGTTACGCCGATGGTGCAAGTCGCTACTCCAGGAATCTTGCCTCGGCAGGGTGGGCCGTCTTCACCCCCTTGCATGACCTCGTTCTGTCTAACGGGGTATGCATTGGTTCTGCCACCAAAAATCAGGCCGAATATGATGCAGTGTGTGGCCTATTAGCTGATGCCCTGTTGCATCGCATCCGCCATCTGCACGTTCGTTTGGATTCCCTCCTTCTTGTAATGCAACTAAATGGTGTTTATCGTGTGCATAACCCTGTGCTGTTTAGACGCTATTTACGAGTGAAAGTCTTAATACGTGCGTTTGAAACCATCACTTTCAACCATGTACCCAGAGACCAGAATCACTACGTGGATAGTATCGCAAACCATGTTCTAGATTGGCATTTATCACACACAATTCATACAAGACAATAACATTAAATCAACCATCAAAAGACGATGCATATCCATAATATGTGTCGCAAACCATATATTGATGAGTCCATCTACTCTGATACATACGACATGCCCATAGCATGTTCCAAAAAACTGGGGGCACCACACGCCCCCCCATACATATACATACAACATGCCCATAGCATGTTACAAACCAAATCCAAAAAACTGGGGGCACCATATGCCCCTCCATACATTCTAGGAGGCACCACCTGCCCCTACATACATCAGAGAAGGCACCCTATGCCCTAATCACTATCTGGAGGCTCCCGGGCCAATGGCTCTGCCCCTGCAGCATGTAGATCACGCATATCTTGACCAGCCATCGCCATGCGCCGCATGATACCTCGCCACTCCGAGGGGAGACCCACACATGGCTCTATGTACTGGTCGTCTAAATCCTGCCACCCGCGCTCCGATACTCTGGTCAAAAGCTGCTCACATCTACAGCGGATGTCCTCCAGTAGGGCGGCTGCACCCTCATTCTGCGCTGCTCTCGACCCACTCGGACCTGTAGCTCCAGACGCTGCCGGTCGTCCCATATATCCGGCCGGTTTTACCGGTGCTATATCTGCATACCAAAAGTCCCTGAATCAGTATCATTATTTACTATTCACAAACTTTAACATGCCCATATAATAATAGCAATTTGTCACTTACCATCGGGCCCCCAGACTCGACCAGACGGAAGTGGAAGATCCGGATCCCCACAATAGCTCATCCCACTATAAGGGTAGTCGTCTATGTACAAAGGCATCTGATCCCAATGGGCAAAGAACTCCGGTCGAAACACTCGCCCGACCGCCCCTCCTCCTCCTCTGCAGAGTAGTCATCCCCAACGACGCATCCGGGGCTCTCTCGGGCCCCCATCTGGAAGCTGCACACGAGGCCTCAAGGTCGGGATCTTCTCAAAGAAGAAGGCGCACAATAAAGTCCCATATGAGCAATCATGATTCACCTGCCGCCTGCATAGCGACAACTGTCGCTTTAGCGCCACCAACATCATTTGGGCCCACCCAAAGTAGGTCCCACCCAACACGCTCTCCACTATCATCATCTGCCCACCGGTGATGTGATGGAACGCCTGGCTGCCCAGGATTCGTAGCACAGCTGCGGCCACTGCACGGGTTTCTAGCCTCTCTAGATCCCCGACCGATATTCGAGTCCCCTTGACTTGAAGACCCGGTCGACAATGGCGTTCCACAAACTCCATGATATGCCGCCCCCGCGGCAACACTGGCTGCGTGTCTCCCACTATCCCCAATGGTGGGAGGCCGGTCAGGAAGTACACATCCTGGACCGTCAGTTCGATCCTGTGCCCTTGCACTACAAAGATCTCCTGATCTGGATCCCAGTAACTGATAATCCGGGCCAGTAATGGTTCCCCTGCTCTCATCAACGGGTTCTCCACAAACTTGAGAACCCCAAATCGGCCAATACACGACGGACACGACGAACGCCCCGATCCGCCTGGACCCCGTCCGGCGGTTTTTATCCTCTTCCGCGCTGATCTCGTTAACCGCTATACCGCACAAACACACTACTACAAGTCAGAAGGACGGGAACACCATAACCACACACCAAAATCCCCTTCTCAGCCTATCAAACAAAGACGAAGCCCTCATCTCCTGCCTACTCGCCATTTTCCGGACTCAAAGTCGCACTTTCCTCGCTCAAACTCGCGTCTCACGTACTTTTGCCCCAAAATGGTGCCCCCCGGCCGTAGAGAGGAGGGAGGGGCTGTTTCTGGGGTGTTGGGCCCTAAACTGCAAATCTAATCCATCAAAATGCAAGAGCAAGGTTAGGCCTCTTACCTCCAATCGACAGATCTCGAATCCAACGGTCAGTTTGTCCGCTACGTTCGCCGCAAGATTTAGGGCCTTCTCTCCTCTCCACATTCACCACAGCAACAATAGCAAATGAATGATTTTGGAGGGAAAACTGCCTCATTAAAAGAGAACCCCTGTTTCTTCTTTCGACTGCTGCAACCACACCGTAGCCCCGTTCTAGTTGACCCGCAACTCTGCCATACCTGCACAAACACATCATTTTTGTCAGGGTACAGATCGGGCAAACCATAACCACACACCAAAACCCAACTCCCAGCCATCAAACAGCACCAAGCCCCCCTCATCTCCCAGGTCGCAGTTTTCTGCCATTTTCTGGACCAGGTCGCACTTTTTGCCCTCAAACCTGCGTCCTGGGTCGCAATTTTTGCCCCAAAAAGTGCGACCCGGCCGTAGAGATGAGGGAGGGGCTGTTTCTGGGGTGTTGGGCCCTAAACTGCAAATCTAATCCACCAAAATGCAAGAGCAAGGTTAGGCCTCTTACCTCCAACTGACAGATCTCGAATCCAATGGTCGGTTTGTCCGCTACGTTCGCCGCAAGATTTAGGGCCTTCTCTCCTCTTCACATTCACCACAGCAACAATAGCAAATGAATGATTTTGGAGGGAAAACTGCCTCATTAAAAGAGAACCCCTGTTTCTTCTTTCGACTGCTGCAACCACACCGTAGCCCCGTTCGACGAACCGTCAGCACCGCTGGTTAGATCTCACCGAGCTATCAAATGGGTTTTACTTATTTTTTGGTGATTTGATACTTCACCCGGACACATTTTTTCCACGAAGGGTCACTTCACCGCTCCTTAAAATCGAATTTCCTCACTTACGACACTTGTACTTGGGGCACCATATCGCCCCCTTACTTTTCCATGTTCGTGTTGATTTTCGTCATGAGTGCCCACCTTGTACTCATGCTTCTCTGACCCCCCATTGGGGCCTTTACTGTGTGGCAGCACTATACAGTCGCCCTTGTTTAGAGCATCCGAGCCGAGTCATCATTGCATTCATGGAGTCTATCCTGCGTCCTTTTACACCCCACTATAGCCCTCCATCCTTCTTTGCTTGGTTCCTCTCTCGTGTCGCATATCATGACCTTCAGCCCCACTGTCCCCTATCCCTTTCAATATTGTGTCAGTCGCTGCCATGTCATTCATACCCTTTATGCTCTAACAAGGGAAGTCGTCCATTCGCCACTCCATCCTTCCCATTTCCACCATCATCATTAGTGTCAGTCTGTCCGTCGCTCTATTGTTCTTCTATCGTGCCTTAGTTGAGGATCTCTCATTGCCTCACCTACGGCGGACCTCCTTCTGTCGACATCAGCACATTTATTCCAGAAGCAAGGCCTAGAGGGTGGTGTACCTTGGTTCCAGCTTCCACTTTTGTTCGGTGCCTCGGATCAGGTAGGGGGATCTCTCACTTCCCTTTGACTTGATTGCTTCTCCATCTCCTTTCAGCATGATCGAGATTCGTATACTGGACAGTCCAGTGACCCAGCAGCAGCTCTTGATGATTCCCGGGCGTGTGTGAGATGTCTCAGCCCTCATGAGGGGGTGGCCCTGCAGGTAGCCCCCCACATGCCCGGATGACCTCTTCATTTGCATCCTTTGATGCCGCTCCAGATTTTGATGATGTTGGCCTTAGCCACTTGCAGCACCTCTCTGATTTGCATGTATCCGTCAGACTTTGTGAGCCCTTCCCCATTTACAGGGGGCATTTGGGTTGTATTTATATCATGTACTCAGATGTTATTGTACTAGTCCTGGCTGTTATCCCAGGCACATCATGTATGTGAGACTCTTCATTATATTTTTATCTGGCCCTTGATTATGCCAGCTGTACTCTATGGTTCGGTCCCTTGTTTACTGGACACACTATTCTTTTGTACTTTGTCATGGCGGGCATAGGTATGCCTCCCCCGCCGCCTTCAGCACAGGTACCCTCTCATAAAAGAGACTTGTTGCACCTGCGAGTCTCGTCTCCTCAGGGTCTAGTCCTTCAGCACACTATCTACCTCATATTTCTCTCTCTGACATACCCTTTTGTTGTGTAGTGATTGTCTTCTTACAACGTACTTCGGTCATACGATTTGCTCCTGACACTCGCACGCTGGGGGGCAATCTGTTACACCATTTTTTGGTCATCTAACCTTTTATCATTAGACGGACCCAAGTACACCATGTAAGACCGGTTTTACCCTAAGTAAAACTACTTTCACTATGTTAATTAGGAGACCCCAAAAAGGAATAATTAATTAAACCATAATTTAATTATTATTCCCAGTCATGTTTAACCCAAAAACAAAGAAATTAATGAGATAAACCCATAGTTATCTTATTTTTTTCTAGGAATAATTATTTAAATAATATTCCTTGTTAAATATGACCAAATCAACCACCATTAATCAAATAAATCATTATTTATTTGATTATATCCCAACCACTTCCTTAAAAAGATAAATAAATCATTTATTTATTTATTTTTCACTAATCAAGGGATTTGACCCAAGTCAAAACACCCTTTCCCTCCAACAAATAATAATAAAATATTCCATAGAGGTGGATCTAGATTTGATTAACATTATTTTAATCATGCACCAAGATCTAGAATGACCCAATATTTTGTTATAAATAGGAGGGTTTTCCCCCATCATTCTTCACCTTTTGTTGCCTATTAGATCACTCTGGATCTATACACTTGGTCTCATTTTCTACCATTTTGCTCCCATTGAGCTCTATCTTCTACATTGGGTTTTCTACATCTACAAGAGAGAGAAAGCTTAGATCTGAAGTGCCGAGGACTACAAAGAACCCATCCCATTGAGGAGATCTGGATACACCTTCTTGTTTCCTCCCAGGTGCCCTGTAATATAAAAATTCATTCAAAATCGTGTTCTTGTCTTGTCTGTTGGATGCATGGAGCAAACTCTTTACTTTACTGCTTAATGTCTTTCCATTTATAGATCTGTTTGTTGCAGCATTTTAACTACTAATCGCAGATCCGAAGATGTTTGGCAGCCTCTATTGTTGTTAGGGCTATTAGTTATGCGTAGCTAAAGTGGTTCTTTTTCGTACACTTCGACGAAGAATTCATACTAACAATACTCTTGAAGAACAATTTCAAGGT
>JAXQQM020093355.1:0-105926 GCA_034641835.2 Pinus albicaulis | reverse complement strand
GTATCCTTTCTTGTTCTTTCATCATACATTCATTGTCACTTCTTACTCGAACCATTTCCTCCAGCAAATTCTACACAATACTTAACATTATGCTGGTCTGGTGTTGTTGTTACTCTAGTAGTCTATTATTCTGTTGGTGCTAATCTACACTCAACTAAATCCACATTTTAGGATTCATTTATGGTTGTGTTTGAGGTGTACGTTCCTAGGTGTTCTGAGGTGTTTGCTGTGTCAATCCCATTTTCATTTCTTCCTTGTAGTAATACTTATTTTATGTGCATCACTATACACACATTCTAACTCGTTAGGTTCCCCCTAAGGTCCCAACGTGGGAATGTTGCTCTGATAGCACTTATAACATATAAGACAAAAAAAAATTTACTTCTTGCATTAATGTCAATACTTAAAAGTTTAATCTTCTATGGCATGCTTACTAATATTAAATAGAAGTCTTAGGTTTATATGTAAACCAACACATATTAAATTTTAACCTTTTTAAAACTCACAAAAACCTAACCATTAATTAAGCCTATGGTTTGCGTCAGCAGAAGGTCATCACATTTCATAAATGTCTCAAATACTGTGTGTACCAAAGTTTTGTTGGCATGTCCTAGCAATTTAATATTGTGACAGCTATGAGATTTGTTGGATTCGAGTTCAAGTTTTAATGGGCCACATCCCCTTCTTGATTCAGGGTAAATTCTTGATACCCTTAACCAAGACCTTTTACTTCGGATGATAAATTAGAATTTCATTCATTGAGGAATTAATGAACTTAAACTAACAACTGCATGTTGTAAAGAAGAGAAACATAATATGTCAAGATCAAAAATCATAAGAAGATGTCGTTTGATAATGGATTTCTTCTAGGAGGGACTACATCTCAGGGCCTCAGTATCACTATGGTGTAGGCCACTGCACTAAGTGTTCTAAGTAGAAGATGTACATGGATGTGTTTCTCTGACATACAAGGAAAATGCCCTCACACAAGAGTGGATAGACCTCTCTATAAGATGTTCCATTGCAAAACTCTCATGCATAATAAGGAGTCCTATCAGTATAACGATTTCTCAAGCATAAAGACTGTGAATATCCCGCCAATATCTAAAACAAGGGATCTAAATGACATATGTGTGGCAGGGAGTATCCATTCAACATGGCATAAAAGTGATCTAAAAAATAATACAAGTCCATGACGGAAAGGACATCAATAAAAAAATAAAACAAGACAAGATCCCATGACTCATACATCAACATGGATTTGTACAACAGTAAGCATCTTGGAACAAAGAAGTACATGTAAGAATCACATCATATAGCTCACGTTGAAGATGACTGAAGAATGGTTACTACTACTGCTGGATCTGAAAACACCATCATGATTGTGGCGTTGAAAGGTCTGAAATTAACTTCTCACTCCCTGAAAACTGACACCTGCAACTTCACTTCAAAAAGTGACCGAAAAATGTAAATCTTAGATGAAAATTTTGAATATACCATTAGCTTTATGATGTCGAATAATGAAAAAATGACTGTCCATTTGTTGAATTCTGAGAAAGTGAAGATATGGGGCAAAATGGAATCTTTTAGATTCCCCTTAGGTTCCTCCACGTAATTTCTCCATGGGTGGATTAGAAATCTGCAACCCAAAAGGAAAATCTGACCTCGCCATTGCATTCCCTATAGAAAACCATGAAAAATGACTATAAACTTGACTATATTCTGACATGGAGAAAAATTACCTTCCCGGGAAAATTTCAAGGCTTATGGTTCCACCTGCATAATTACTACTCCACGCTCATGGTTCCACCTACAAATGTCCTCGATCCACATGGGCACTCCTGCTCTGGTCTGTCTTGGGTACACCATGCAAATGCTAGGTTTAAGTTTTTTTCTTGGGTGGAGTTTTCAAAAACCTCGTTTAGATGAGTTGGTTTGGATCCATGTTAGGAGGGAGAAGGTCGAGTGATCAAGCCCTGAACCCTCCTAAAAATGAGTAATATCGTGCCATGTATTTTTTAAAAACCACATACATATGTTTTAACCAGAGTGGAGGGTGTTGGACCTGCATTGGGCGGGCTGCCCCTTAATTCCCGCCAGTGGAGTTGGCTCTGTATGGTAGTCATAGCAACAATTTAGCAGTGGTCGGGTTCGCAATGGAACTGACACCTACGTCACCCACATTACATTGGAGCTATCACATGCTATAGCATGGAGTGGAGGTTATTTGCGGTTCTGTCGGTGTACCGGCCAGCTATTAAGTCGAGCGGGTTTGACACCCGCCGTGACCATGTTTTATGGTGGCCATTATATGAAACATGTTTGTAATATATGTTGGTTGCTGGGGGTCCGACGAGGTTCACGATCCGTTGGATATTCCAATTTATATTTTTAAAATATGTTATAGTTAGTTTAGTGGAGTGCCACGGGTGGTGTCTTGCCACCCCCTTTTTTTAATTAATTTTTTGTTGTAATTAAAGACAAATTATAATTTTTTTTAAATTATGATTTTGACCGTAGGAGTGAAATTAGCCATCCCACAAATTTTCTTAGAATCTAGCCTTAGCTTGCCGGAATCCGATGGGCGGGAAAGGTCAAATTTGCGTCCTCCTTAACCTGCCCAGTCATTCAAGTCAAAAAAAAACTTTGAGCACTCCTATCCTTCGCATACGGGCTCGATTTGATGGACCATTCACACCATTGCGATCAGCGCAACAATCTCTTCAACCTGAACTTGGTTCAAGAGCAATCCAAACACTTTGAGTTTTGAGCACTTTTTGTCCTGTGTGTGTCTCTCAAGCGACCTGGATCAATCCTCCCCACTAAGGAGCTTTTGGTCCTTTAAAAGCATCAAGATAATCTGCATTGATGTGTACTATTGCACCACAGGCATCTAGAAAAGTCATCCTTCCTTCTCCTTCACCTGTGTCCTTCAGAGCCATAAGTGATGAACTAACACCTACATCTCTTGAAAACCTGTTGTACAATCCCATGCAAACACATGCTCAAATTGACCAATCTATGACCCAAATATTCCTATACTTTCCATGATCTTATAATATGTACTCAGTGTTCAAGTTTACATCAAAAGGGAATCATACCTGAGCTATCTTTACCAAACAAGACTTCATTGTCGCATTTCGAAGTGATGGCAAATTCATCATCACTTTTACATGAAATAAATGCATCAGAGGACTCATAAAACAAGGGAAACAACATATTCGTCGCAATTCGAAGTGATGGTAACACCTCATCACTTTTACATGAAGAAAATACAACACACGACTTATAAAACAAGGCCAACAAAAATATCATTGTCACTCAAACAAGTGATAGAAATCACATCACTTTCAAAATTAAAAATGAAAAAAATAATTTACAAACACGACCATGACAAGCTAACATCTCTAGAAAAAAATCTACAAGAACCATCTCTCACTTATCAAAGTGACTGGATCATTTCGGTGTGGCAAACTTGCTTGTCAATCATCTCTTTCGACTGGGGTCTGCATGGGCACTTCGTCCTTAAGGTGCTACTTTGGATGGAGTCTCCACATGTGGTTCTTTTATGGCAACTTCAGTCGCAATGGGTGCAAAAGGAATTTTTCCTCCAAACCTATTTAAGTGATTTATTTTTCCTGTTGTGGTGAAGACTTTTCATGCCTCATTCTTTGAACCAAAAAAATAACACGCTTTGTGATTCCATGATTTACGATGGTGGTTATCAACATTTTTATAATCAAAATGCATTTTGGAATAATAACACTCATTATACCTTTTATGGCAATCTCTGGTACAATCATGTTGATGGGGACTCACCTTAGCTTTTTCACTCCAACATGCATCACCATGGAACGATGGCAAAGTGTCCCCATCATTCCTCTTCCTTGGAGAGTTCATAAATATCCGTTTGCCATGATGACGATGGTGTTTTTAGATGTAGCAGCAGCAACAACCATTCTTCAGTCATCTACAACATGAGGTATATAATGAGATGCTTTCATGTACTTCTTTGTTTCGACATGATTAGTGTTGTACATATCTCTATTGATATATGAGTCATGGGATCTTGTCTTGTTTTATTTTTTTGTTGATGTACTCTCTTTCATGGACTTGTATTACTTTTTAGATTCATTTTTATGCCATGTTGGCGGGATACCCTGTGTCACACATATGTCATTGAGATCATTGTTGGACATGGTGGTGGGATACTCACAATATTTATGCATGAGCGATTATCACAATGATAGGAGTCATTCTTATGCATGAGATTTATGCAATGGAAAATCTCGTAGAGAGCTCTAGCCACTCTTGCATGAGGGAATTCTCCTTATATGTCAGAAAAACACATCCATGTACATCTTCTTCTTAGAACACTTAATAGTATGGAAAGGATTCTTGTACATATCCTCATCCTTAATCTGGATCTGGTGGTATACAGGCATTAAGTCTATTTTTTAGAATACTATGGCCCCTTTCACCTGAATAAATAGGTCATCAATCGAAGGTAAAGGATATTTATTCTTTACTGTCAATTTATTGAGTTGTCTATAATCCATGCACATTTTCATGGCTCCATATTTTTTCTTTACGAATAGCACTGGTGCTCCCCAAGGGGATAAGCTCGGACGAATGAATCCTTTTACTAGTAGCTATTGCAATTGCATTTTTAATTCAGTTAGCTCTAAAACACTCATTCTAAAAGGAGCTCTTGAAACTAGTGACGCTCCTAGAATTAACTCAATGGTGAGGTCAATATCTCTTCTTGGGGGTAATCCGGTACGTTTATGGAAATACATCCATAAATTCTTATACCACTGGTATGTTCTCCATCATACAGGACTTCTCCTTGGAATTGGCATATCCCACCTGAATAACATAAATGTGATATCCCTTCCTCATACACTTATTCATTTGAAATGTTGTAATAGGACATAGTTGTAGTGTTTTCTTGCTTTCCTGAATCTCTTTGTGTGTTCCATCTTGCATTCTGTAGCAAATAATCTTTTCTTTACAGACACCAAAGTCCAATGATTTTCTAGCTAGTCCATACCCAGGAAAACATCATATAATCCTAATGGCAATATGCTCAGATCCACATTCAACTGCTGGTCTCCAATTTCCAAAGTACAGTTTGGAATTTTGGCACTTAATTTTTTTCTTGCTCTTGTGGCTAGCTGTGCCAACCAAGGATTTTTGAATTTATAACCTTATAATTTACATACTTCTACTATTTTTTATTTTACATAAATTAAATTGAACCTGGGTCAACCAAAATAGAAACAGACTAGGAAAGTAGCTTACCTTCCAACTCTATCATCGTTGGCTCATAATTTGCCTGATGATCTTCCAATGCTACGTTGATTCAAGGTATATTTCGAGCTACATCTCCAACTGTAGAAGCTTCCTAAATATTAGTAACTATTTCACTTCCCCCTCACTAAGGAAAATTTTGGTAATAATGCGCCTCGCCACACCTCCAACACTATAGGGGTGGTTTGGAAGTTTTTCCTTGTTTAGGCATACAGAACTTCACACAGAATTTTTCAAATTGTTACTTCTGGCACCCTTGAACTTTGAACTATTTTTTTGTCCTTTTCTTGGCTGCCAAATTTTTCCCACTTCCCCATTTTCCTTGGACTGTTGGTAGCACATTCTTGCCTTTTGAATTTCTTCTTCCACGGTCCTAGGATTTACGAATTCAATTATTTTATTCATGTTGGATGGAAAGGTACTTAGGAACCTTTGAACCTTAGCCTTTTCCTCTATTACATAAGGAACATATCTCAATAGGGAGGTGAACTTGGTAATATACTTGTCCATAGTCATCTGACCTAGCTTCAAACCACGAATTTATCTAGATTTTTTGTCATAGAAATGTTTTTTTAAATATTTTTCTTTAAAGTATTGTCGGAATGAATCCCATGTCACATATTAATCTTCAATGCTGTGAACATTCTTTACCTCCTCCCACTATAGAGTGGCTTTTTATCTCAACTGGTAAATGGCCAGTTTGGCTTTAAGGTTGCTTCTATACTCATATACTTGGAAACAATTATTCATATTTATCAACCAGGCCTCTACCACCTCATTAGCTTCTTTATCAAATTTAGGTGGTTTTATTTTTCAAAACCCACCATGTAGCTCCACTTTTTGTCTTCTTAATTTCCTGTTGATCTGACACATTACTAGACATTTCTTCATTATAGTTCTTATTCTTGTTGATTCACTATGAAGTTATCCTTCTGATTCTATCCATGGTTTGGTCCTTGGTTTCTTGTTCATTCTCTTCTTTCATATCCCTATCAGGACTGGGTTGTAACACCCATTCATTCTGCTTGTCGGAAAGGTTCTTAAGTATCCCTTATTGTTCTTGCATTAGACGTTCATTGTCACTTCTTACTCGAATCATTTCCTCCTGCAACTTCTACACAATACTTAACAGTATGTCAGTCTGGTGTTGGTGTTACTCCAGTAGTCTATTAGTCTGTTGGTGCTGATCTACACTCAACTAAAACCACATTTTAGGATTCATTTATGGTTGTTTTTTGAGGTGTAGGTTCCTCGGTATTCTAAGGTGTTTGCTATGTCGATCCCCTTTTCATTTATTCCTTGTAGTACTAATTATTTTATGTGCATTAGTATACACACATTATAACACGTTAGGTGCCCCCTAAGGTCCCAGCATGGGAACGTTGCTCTAATAGCACTTGTAACATATAAGATTAAAAAAAAATTTACTTCTTGCATTAATGTCAATACTTAAAAGTTTAATATTCTATGGCATGCTTACTAATCTTAAATGGAAGTCTTAGGTTTATATGTAAACAAACACATATTAAATTTTACCCTTTTTAAGACTCACAAAAACCTAACCACTAATTAAGCCTATGGTTTGCATCGGTAGAAGGTCATCACATTTAATAAATGTCTCGAATACTGTGTGTACCAAAGTCTTGTTGTCATGTCCTGGCATTTTAATATTGTGAGAGATGTGAGATTTGTTGGATTCATGTTCAAGTTTTAATGGGCCACCTCACCTTCTTGATTCAGGGTAAATTCTTGATACCCTTAACCAAGACCTTTTACTTTGGACGATAAATTAGAATTTCATTCATTGAGGCATTAATGAGCTTAAATTAACAACTGCATGTTGTAAATAAGAGAAACGTAATATTTCAAGATCAACAATCATAAGAAGATGTCGTTTGATAACGAATTTCGTCCATGAGGGACTACATCTCGGGCCTCAGTATCACGATGGTGTGGGCCACTGCATTAAGTGTTGTAAGTAGAAGATGTACATGGAATTTTTTTCTAACATACAAGGAAAATTCCCTCACACAAGAGTGGATAGACCTCTCTACGAGATGTTCCATTGCAAAAATATCATGCATAAGAAGGACTCCTATCAGTATAACGATTGCTCAAGAATAAATACTATCAATATCCCTCTAACATCTAGAAAAAGGGATCTAAATGACATATGTGTGGCAGGGAGTATCCCTCCAACATGGCATAAAAGGGATCTAAAAAATGATACAATTCCATGACAGAAAGGACATGAATAAAAAAAAAAACAAGACAAGCTCCCATGACTGATACATCAACAGGGATTTGTACAGTAGTAAGGATCATGGAACAAATAAGTACATGAAAGAATCACATCATATAGCTCACGTTGAAGATGACTGAATAATGGTTGCTACTGGTGCTAGATCTAAAAACACCATCATGATTGTGGCATTGAAAGGTGTGAAATTGACTTCTCACTCCCTGAAAACTGACACCTGCAACTTCACTTCAAAAAGTGACCGAAAAATTTAAATCTTAGATGAAAATTTTGAATATACCATCAGATTTTTGATGTCGAATAGTGAAAAAATGATTGTCCATTTGCTGAATTCTGAGAAAGTGAAGATCTAGGGAAAAATGGAATTTTTTAGATTCCCATTAGGTTCCTCCACGTAGTTTCTCTATGGGTGGACTAGAAATCTGCAACTCAAAAGGAAAATCTGACATCTCCATTGCATTCCCTATAGAAAACCGTGAAAAATGACTATAAACTTGACTATATTCCGACATGGAGAAAAATTACCTTCCCGGGAAAATTTCAAGGCTTATGGTTCCACCTGCATAATTACTACTCCATGCTCATGGTTCCACCTACAAATGTCCTTGATCCACATGGGAACTCCTGCTCTGGTCTGGCTTGGGTGCAGCATGCAAATGTTGGGTTTAAGTATATTTCTTAGGTGGAGCTTTCCAAAAACCTGTTTAGACGAGTTGGTCTGGATCCATGTTAGGAGGGAGAAGGTCAGGTGATCTAAAGAGGATTAATATCGTGCCATGTATTTTTTAAAAACCACATACATATTTTTTAACCAAAGTGGAGGGTGTCGGACCCGCATTGGGCGGCCCGCCCCTTAACTCCCGCCAGCGGAGTTGGCTCTGTATGGTAATCATAGCAACAATTTGGCAGTGGTCAAGTTCGCGATGGAACTGACACCCGCGCCACCCACATTACATTGGAGCTATCACATGCTATAGCATGGAGTGGAGGTTATTTGCGGTTCTGTCGGTGGACCAGCCAGCTATTAAGTCGAGCAGGTTTGACACCCACCGGAACCATGTTTTATGGTGGCCATTATATGAAACATGTTTGTAATATATGTTGGTTTTTGGGGGTTTGGCGGGGGTCACGACCCGTTGGATCTTCCAATATATATTTTTAAAATATGTTATAGTTAGTCCGGTGGAGTGCCAGCGGTGATGTCTTGCCACCCCCTTTTTTTAATTAATTTTTTTTTGTAATTAAAAACAAATTATAATTTTTTGAAAAATATGATTTTGACTGTAGGAGTGAAATTAATCATCCCACAAATTTTCCTAGAATCTATCCTGAGCTTGCTGGAATCCGATGGGCGGGAAAGGTCAAATTTGCATCCTCCTTAACCTCCCCAGTCATTCAAGTCAAACGAAAACTTTGACCACTCATATCCTTCGCATACAGGCTCGATTTGACGAACCATTCACACCATTGCGATTAGGGTGACAAACTCTTCAACCTGAACCTAGTTCGAGAGGAATCCAGATACTTTGAATTTTGAGCTCTTTTTGTCCTGCGTGTGTCTCTAGAGCCACCTGGATCAATCCTCCCCACTAAGGAAATTTCGCTCCTCTAAAAGCATCAAAATAATCTGCATTGATGTGTACTACTGCACCACAAGCGTCTGGAAAAGTCACCCTTCCTTCTCCTTCACCTGTGTCCTTCAGAGCCATAAGTGATGAACTGACACCTACATCTCTTGAAAACCTCTTGTACAATCCCATGAAAATACCAATCTATGACCCAAATATTCCCATACTTTCCACAAGCTTATAAAATGTACTCAGTGGTCAAGTTTACATCAAAAGGGAATCATACCTGAGCTATCTTTACCAAAAAAGACTTCATTGTCGCATTTCGAAATGATGGCAAACACCTCATCACTTTTACATGAAAGAAATGCATCAGAGGACTAATAAAACAAGGGTAAAACCATCTTCGTCACATTTCGAAGTGAAAAAATACAACACACAACTTATAAAAACAAGGCCAACAAAAATATCATTGTTGCTCAATCAAGTGATGGAAAGCACATCACTTTCAAAATTAAAAATGCAACAAATAATTTACAAACACGACCTTCTCCTCCTCCTCTCCACCCCCCCCCCTTCCTCCCTCTCTCCTCCTCCCCCTTTCTCTCCTCCTCCTCCTCCCTCCTCTTCCCTCTTCCTCCATCCTCTCCCCCCTCTCCTCTTCCCTATCCCCCTCCTCCATCCTCTCCCTCTACTCTCCCATTCCCCGTCCTACTCTTCCCCACCTCCTCCTCAACCTCCCCGCCACACAATTCCCCTCTCCCACTCTGCCTCTCCCTCCCCCCTCGCCTCCTCCCTTTCCCCTTATACCACCCCTAACCTCCCCCTCCTTCTCCTCCCTTTCCGCCTTCCTCCTCCCCTTCCTCCTTCTCACCCCTACTCCCCCATCCTCTCCCTCTCCTCTCCCCTCCCCCCCTCCTGTTCTTCCCCCCTCCTCCTCAACCCCCGATCCTCCTCCTCCCCGTCCCCCTTTCCCCTCATCCTCCCTCTCCCATTCCATCACCTCCCTCTCCTACCCCTCCCCTATCCCCCTGCCCCTCTCCTCTCCCCTCATCCCCTACACCTTTTCCCCTTATACCACCCCCAACCTCCTTATACCACCCCACCTTCCCTCCTCCCTCTCCCCCTCCCCCTCCTCCTCCTCTCCCCTCCTCCTCTTCCTCCCTCTCTTCCCCCCTCCCCTCCACCTCCTCTTCCCCATATACCACCCTCAACCTCCTCCTCCTCCCCCTCTCTCCCCTTCCTCCTTCTCCCCTCCCCCCATTGCTCCCTCTCCCCCCCTCCATCCTCTCCCCCTCCTCTCCCCTCCTAGCTCTTGCTCTTCCCCCCCTCCATCCTCTCCCCCTCCTCTCCCCTTCTTGCTCTTGCTCTTCCCCCCTCCATCCTCTCCCCCTCCTCCCCCCTCCTTGCTCTTGCTCTTCCCCCCTCCTCCACCTCTGCACCCCTACCTCTTCCTACCTCTCCTCCTCCTTCTCCTCCTCCCTTTCCACATCCATCCTCTCCCTCTCCTCTTCCCTATCCCCCTCTTTCTCTTCCCCATATACCACCCCCAACCTCCTCCCTCTCCCCGCCATCCTCCCTCTCCCCCCCTCCATCCTCTCCCTCTCCTCTCCCCTCCCTGCTTTTGCTCTTCCCCCCTCCTCCACCTCTGCACCCGTACCACTTCCTCCCTCTCCCCCCTCCTCCTCCTCCCCCTCCTCCTCCATTTCCACGTCCATCCTCTCCCTCTCCTCTCCCCTATCCCCCTCTTTCTCTTCCCCATATACCACCCCCAACCTCCTCCTCCTCTTGCTCCCTCTCCTCCTCTTCCTCCTCTCCCCTCCTCCTCCCTCTCCCCATATATCCTCTCCCTCTCCTCTCCCCTCCCCCTTCCTACTCTTCCCCATATACAACCCCCTCCCCCTTCCTCCTCCCTCTCCCCATCCATCCTCTCCCTCCTCATTTTCCCCTTATACCACCCCTCTCCTCCCTCCCCACCCCTCTCCTCTCCTCCTCCCTCTTCCTCTCCCCTCCTCCTCATCCCTCTACCCACCCATCCTCTCCTCCACTACCCCTCCCCCTACTCCTCACTCTCCCCATTCACCCTCTCCCTCTCCTCTCCCCATTCCTCCCCCCCAACCTCATCCTAATTCATCTCCCCTCCCCTCTCCTCCTCATCCTCCTCCCCATCTCCATGTCTCCCTCTCCTCCGCCCTCTCCCCTTGTCACTCTCCAAATCCACCCTCTCCCTCTCTTCTCCTCATTCTCATCCCCCCCCCGCCACCTCCTCCTAATTCATTTCCCCACCCCTCTCCTCTGCATCATCCTCTCGATCTCTGCCCTACCCCGCCTTCCACCTCATCCTCATCCTCCCCACCTCCTCCTACTCCCTCTCCACGCAACTCAACCTCCTCCTCCTCCAGTTCCTCCTATACATGACCTTATCCTCCGCAGATGCCTCTACCTCCTCCTCTTACGCACCTCTTTCCCCCTCTCTCAATCCCTTGCTTTCTCTTCTACTATTAATAACATCAATAACATAAATTCAACAACATAACATAGTAAATAAAGTAAAATAAAACCACACTCTACCTCACATATTCAAATATAATAAATAAATGATTATTTAAATTTTAGAATACAATAATAAGAAATATTCATTATTAAATTTTATATTAATTTTAATTATATATAAATATAATTATAAATAATCCATTCATTATTTATAAACAAGAAAATCAATTATTTAAATATATGAAAAGAGATAAAAAAGCACTGATCTTAAAAAAATTCAATTCTTTTTATTTACAAAGTATAATATTTCTTTATAATATAAAGTACATCTCTATGATTGAGTATATACATAAATCATCTGTTAAAGAAACTAATTATTATTCAATCATATAATTATAAAATTTTGTTCGAAACTTTAATTATTACTCAACTATATAATCATGTACTTATTGTATAACCTTTGATGAAAAAATTATATAATATAAAATTTATATCATTTACGAGGAAAATTTTTATATATCGTAAAAACAATTTTTTTTTTAACTTCGATTTTATTCGATTGGAAAAATTTTATACATCTAGAAGGAAGTTCGTATGTGAAATATTTCGTGTAGATTCTGAAAAAAAAACTAATGGGCAAGTTCGTATGTGAAATATTTGGGGTAGATTCTGAAAACAAAACCTCTGGGAAAGTTCGTATGTGAAAAAACTAGGAGAGGTTTTTTTTAATAGAAAGAACTGGAAGAGGTTTTTTTTAATTGAATATTATTAGACATTACTAGACATCTACTGTATTTATTAATTGAATATTATTAGACATTGTCCAAGTAATTTCGAGGGACAACAAATGATTCCGAGTTTAGAAGTATTAGACTTTCTTTTTACAAAAGTATGAACGTATGACTAGACCACAACTCGAAACCCCATAAGTGCAAAATATTTGGGGCAGATTGTGAAAGCAAAACCTTGTTTCCTGCGCTACTAATGCGTAAGGCCGTATTGAATACTATTAGGGTATTCCGAGTACAATCAAGGATCTAAACAATTGGATTGTCCAAGGAAGAGGAGGGTTGCATGGTCTAGAATTTCGACCCAATAAGCATCAAATTATTCCCTAAACAACTATTCGATCACTGGAATAATTGTAAGTGCATAAGATTTCGGGTATATTATGAAAAGGAAAACCTCTGGGCAGGTTCGTATGTGAAAGATTTGGGGGTAGATTCTGAAAACAAAACCTCAGGGCAAGTTCGTATGTGAAAGATTTAGGGTAGATTCTGAAAACAAAACCTCTGGGAAAGTTCGTATGTGAATAGGGCAAGTTCGTAGGGAAAGTTCGTATGTGAAAGATTTTGGGTAGATTCTGAAAACAAAACCACTGGGAAATTTCGTATGTGAAAGATTTGGGGTAGATTCTGAAAAAACAAACTAATGGGCAAGTTCGTATGTGAATAGGGCAAGTTCGTAGGGCAAGTTCGTATGTGAATAATTTGAGCTATAAACTAATGGGCGAGTCTGCATGCGAATAAATTTGTGGTGATACCTGAGTAAAGATGAATGAGGGAGGCCGAAATTTAAATTTATTAGTCCAAACGTTTACTATTGTTTCGACTATTTGTTTCTTTATATTCTTCCAACCACAAATAAGAAACATCAGAGAGAGTTTCATGTTTATCTTTTTTAAGCTTTTGTTTTTAGACGTAACTGTTGAAACTTACCCAAAAAAACATATAAATTATGAAAAGAAAATATTACAAAGACATATGCCTCTATTTTTGAAGACATTTAACCGCAATCGAAGACATATTAACCTATTTTTGAAGACATATTAACCGCAATCGAAGACATATTAACCACAATCCAATTTCTAGCTCAAATTCTAAATGGATTCAATAAACACATGAAAATATATGCCCAGGTTGGGTATCTCTTTTTTCTTTTCCATTTAAAAATTAATATAGGTTACATGCAGGTTACGTACCTGAATTTTGTGTCTAACTACTCTGCCATTATTTATCTGAATACTGCCCTTTGCATTATATATCTATCTCAACACTCTTGAATGGACCTGGAGCTGGGAAATTAACAAACATATACACCAGGTTAGAATTCACATTGCAAATTGATATGAGAAATAACACAATTGTTTTTAATCAAGATTAAGAAAAAAATATCCCTTGTTCGTTGTGGAAAAAAGATTTCAAAACAAAATATTTAAAGAAACAAAGACTACAAAATATTACCATTATAATCTGCCAACGAGAAAGACCAATATGTGGATAGGTGTAGTGTGATCCGATGCTTCTGTCTCTCTTAAAACCCTCGCCTCCACCATCTATTAAATATCAAACAGGAATACAAACCCGAACAAAAATACATGGACATACAGAAATAACACAGAGAATAGAACACGGGACTCAGCAAATACAAGAAACGAGAGAGAAAAACAAACGGTCTGGGAGGCGGAGGAAGAAATTGGTGAAAGCAAAAAAGATTGAATTGAAGAAAAAGAAAGAGAAGCCAATTATAATGAACAGAAGATGCACATTTCTCCTATTCAACGGATATATTTTCATGACATTCAATGATGGAATAGTGAAATTGTTGAACTTGATAAACACAACTTGTGATTCATAACGGTTGTTTTTCTTCGAATTAGGATTATAGTTTTTATAATTTAGCCAATTTTTATAATTATTATATATATATAGAAAAGTAAATATGCAAACCAAGTTTCTATAACGGTTCTTGACCGCTGTGCTTTTTGGACTAGGGGTTTAAGGACCCACAATGCAATATATTTGTTTTACATTAAGAAATTTAGAAATTTGTTACCCGACTGCTTTTTGCTATCGGGAGTTTCAGTTGTTTACATCCATTTTTGATTTCCGTTCTAAAAATTTCCTTTTAGCAATGTCGTTAATAAGATTTTGCCTTTCATAACGTGGTTGGAAAACCAATGCAAAGAGCACCGAAAAGAGAAGCGAAAATATATCCATGTTGATTTTTTTTTATGTTATATATTTATTTATATTGAAACAATTATCAATTATATATTGTTTTTTTAATTTAATTTGTTATATCTATTTAAAATAGAGTAGTAAAGTGGTAGAATATAGTTAATTATTTATTAGGTATATTTATGATCTTTAATTTTAATAGGAGTGGTTTGTTTAATTTAAATTATTAAATTAGAGAAGATATATAGATTAAATATTAGATAATTGGGCATATTTAACTACAAAATGAATAAGTTAGTTTTATATTCTCTTGAAACAAATCACTAATTTAACTAGTTTTGTACTCACATGACATATAAGTTGATTTTCGCCTTGCATGACACAAAATTGCACCACAAAACATTACTTGCATGAGACACAACCAAAAACTACGTAGGTTTCTTTCTCACCTTACATGTGTCCACTATAATTTATAGGTGTATACATATGCCCCTATGCAAACATGGGTAAATTGGGGATATTTTAACCTGGAATATCGTGATACATACCACTTTATTATCAAAGTGATGCACAATATACAATTATCCTACCACTTTATTATCAAAGTGATGCACAATATACAATTATCCTTGTGTATCTAAAAAAAATTAAGTGAATGGGAGGAGCTAAATAAAATGGGAAAAATGGAATATTTACATCAATGCATGTACTACAAATAGTAAGCAGTTAAATATTTTTGTTATGGAGAGGTTCAATAAGGGTATATGGTCAAAATACTTGGGTAGGAAGAAGTACTATGTTCACGAATTCAACCCCACTTGTAATCTCCAACAAAAGGAGTACGTTGGACCTAGAATTTAGTGGAGAGAAATTATTATTATTGCTTGATTAAGAAGAAACTCACATCAACTTTGACATGAAAAGGGACCATGGAAGAGACCTAAAGAAGCCTGGGAAGAAAATGTGTGTACTTTTTTCACTTTTGGGGTAGTGGAATCTTAAAATCATTTCATTTTGGGATGTGATGGTATTGTCTTTTCACAGAGGGGCTTGTTAGAAGGTTGGGACAGCCCATCATCAATTTGAGTATGAAAATGATTGAATTGCAGAAGACAAAAAACAAGGAGACTAGTACTCCCTTAGTCCGGTGGACATTAAAATATAATTAATTCATTAATTCAATAATTATCTAAAAAGAAAAATTATAGCAATAGGGACTTTCATTCTGTAATAAGAATTCTAGAATTTTAATTTAGCTATCAATAATTATGAAGTGGATGGTAGATATTTAAGCTCCATAGAATATCCTAGAGTATTCTTAGTAATATTTACTCATCAAAAGTTTGGATTTATCTCAAAAGTAGTTATTCACTTTCTTTCTTTTGAATTAATTTTATTAATTAAAAAATATGTCATAGGAGCATGTGTCACATGAACATGAGTTAAAGTTTTTTGAGAATGTGGTATTAGTAAGCTATAGTATTTGCCCATGGTACTGTATCAAAACCTATTTGCAAGTTAACAATCTCTATAATAAAGTGGAGATTATTCCTCATGGTAAAGAATCTAGTTATATATATATATATATATATAAATAACTGCTTCAAAGAATGCTCCCCAACCTAGTATGCAAGAGGTATTGCAATGTCTTGTCTTGTAAACATTTTGACTTGGTTAAAATGCATAAAAATGAAAATAAAAACATTAATGTAATGTAAACATTTTAGATCCACCAAAATAAAAAAATAAAAATAATCCTATTTTAAAATAAATATTCTACATTATTATTTTTTTATTATTAATTTTTTTGAATAATTAAGGTAAAATTGACTTGGTCAAGTTATTGGTTATTTTTTGGCTCTAGGTTTATGAGAACCCATCTTATTCATGTGGAAGATGTATTATTTAAATGGGGGAATTAAATCAACCTACATCCATCTTAACTCCATATCTAGCAAGCATTTAGAGGCATCAAATCTCTTGAGATGGAAATATTTTAATATGGAAAGAAATTTGATCCCTTTCAAGGTTTGGTATATGTGGAGTTAACTTGGATTTAGGCTAGTATTAATAATAATTTAAAATAAAATTATAATTTAGCTAATTTTATTAATTCTTTAAATCTTGTTATTGTAAGATGTATCATGAGGAAAAAATTATTTTGATGCCTATCCATATTTATGTGTCATTTAATTTATACTATTCCCTAGTATATGAGTGAAATATACATATAAATTTAAAATATTATATAAAAAGTTTCTTAATGTAACATCCCCTGTAGAAATTATATAGAATCTCTATACCAATGGATTCAATCCAATATTTTGATGTGCTAAAACAATATACTGAATATTTCTACTATATTTGTGGAATATAAAACGGTCGCTCAATCACATGTAAGTAAGAGAAATAAATTATCAATCACACAAAACAAGATGTATCTTCAGGAAAGAACCTGCTCAAAACCCCTCTATCATATATTGTAAAAATTCAAAGAATCATGAAACAATACAATGCTTTCTAACATTGATAAAATCATGCCCTCTCGTCACTATTTCACTCTAATCCCGTTCAAAATTGACTAGCAATTCTGAGGAAAAATTGACAAACAGTTAGCCAATTCTCAACCCCTCCTTACCCCAGCCTTTCTCACGCAGTCCCTAAGCAATTAATCCCTATTAAATAGGATAATAAACCTTACATGATTGCGCAATCCATCAAGGGCTTCCCATGACTTTATAATTGGGCTCAAATAAGTTTTATGATAATACAACTGATAGTTATGTTCACTTTAACCTCTATATCAACTAGGTTTTCATAAGAACTGGCATGCATGCATCTATTAAAAGTGACTCATCAGTTATGTGATTGATCACCATTTTTTTCATAAGAACTGGCATGCATGCATATATTAAAAGTGACTTGTCAGTTATGTGATTGATCACTACTTGTGAATGAAATCTAATTTAATTCACTGGACATCTAGCTATCTCATCACTCAGTTAGAACTAGTTAAACTGAGTTTGTTTTGCAGCTCGTTAAAAGTTGGATGTCGGAGTTAAAGTCCTTCTCCAGATGGTAAGGAAGAGAACCAATGAATCAGGGTTGCGAAGGTTGATCTGCCTTGGAGTGTGGTCCGAAATAAGAAATTCCTCGCGGTTATCCATGAACTGAAATCAAGTCTTCCATATGCACTTCTTTGAGATTTTGATAAGTTTTCGGCCTCTGTTGCCAATGGATTATGGTTTTTATAATTTAATATTTCATATCTATATATATATATATATATATATATATATATATATATATATATATATATATATATATATATATATATTGTACAAATATGCAAACCATACTTTATTTATCTTTAGCGTGCTTTAAAGGGGTTTAAGGACCCACAATGCAATAGTAAATTATTTGTTTTATATTAAAAAATTTATAAATTTGTTACATTGTGGCTTTTTCATATGGGGATTTTTAGTTATTTACATCCATCTGTAATAACATTTTGGTTTTCATAATGTGGTTGAAAAACAAATGCAAAGAGAAGCGAAAATATATCCATGCTGATTTTTTTAATTTATTTATTTATATAAAAACAATTATTAAGCAAAAATATATCTATAGTTCATTTTTTAATCTTATATATTTATTTATATTAAAATAATGATTTATTATATATTGTTTTTTAATTTAACTATAGTTGATATTTTTTTTAATGATATATATTATTTATTTTAAAATAATTATTAATTATATATTGTTTTTCTAATTTTTCCTACATGAATGTTTTGCCAAGGGATTATATGCTTCAGATCATGTACATATCTCTTTAGTAGGGACATGTGAAAAACATTGTGCACCCGAATGCGGCTAGGTAAGGCCAACCCATATGCCAGAGGCCCCACCCTTTCCAATATCTGGAAAGGTCCGCAGAACCTGGGAGCCAACTTGGCACAAGAGACCCATCTCAAGGTGTTCTTCTTTGGTTTTATCCGCACATACACTTGATAACCCACCTCACACTCTCAATAATTCCTTTTCTTCTCTGCGTATATCTTATGTTGATCTTGAGCAGCGCTCAGGTTTTGCCTGATCTTCCTTACCTCCGGTTCCATTTCAACCAACATTTCTAGTCCAAGCATTAACTTAGTTTCAGGGCCGCTCCAATTAATGGAGGTACGAAATTTTCATCCATATAGAGCTTTGAAAGGACTCATCTTAAGAGTCTCCTGATAACCATATTTTGTAAGCAAATTCAACTAGGTGTAAATATTCTTCCCATTTTTTTGGCTACTACATCACATACATGCATAGCATGTCTTCCAAAACCTAATTTACCCGTTTTGTTCATCCATATGTTTGGGGATGATAAGCAGAGCTGAAAATTATTTGGGTTACCAAACTTGTAAATAAATTTTTCCAGAATGTTGAAGTAAACTTCACATCTTTTTCCAAAATGACAGTCTTTGGAATACCATGCAATCTAAAAACTTCTCTCATAAAAATATCAACTATGTGTACAGTCTCGTATGTAGACTGTACTAGTATAAAATGTGAAGCCTTTCTCAATCTGTCGATCACCACCATAATGGAATCATTGTGCCTTTTTTTAATGCGGGAAACCAGTAATAAAGTCTATCGAAATGACTTCCCATTTCCATTAAGGTATAGGTATGGGCTGCAACAATCCAGCTAGATGCCGATGCTCCACCTTGACAATTTGACACTCCAAACACTTGTTTAAGTATTCAATGATTTTCCTTCTCATGTCAGGCTAGAAATAACTTTTGTAATTGTGATCAACATTTTCAGGTATCCTGGGTGTCCTGCATAATTACTATGATGACATTCATTCATGATTACCTCCTTTAAATCCACACGGTTTGGTATGTATATCTTTCCTGTAAAGGTTAGCATTTGTTCTTGACTAACTCCATATTCAGAAGTGCTTCCTTGCTCTCTAGCCTCCTCTATTTGTTGCCATAGAAATTGGTATTCAGGTTCCTTTCGTGCTTCCTCTTTTACTTGATCTAATAATTTGCATTCAAGCTATTTATAGCAAATATCTTAAACACAATGCAGTTTCCTACTTAAGGCATCCGTCACATGGTTTTCCTTACCATTCATGTGCTAAATATACATATAAAACTCACTTAGGAAGTCATTCCATCCTGCCTGTTGGGATTTTAAATTAGCTTTCTTGATGTAACTAGTTAGGCTACTATGGTCAGTCTTTAATACACACTTCTTTCCTAGTAGGTAGTGCCTCCATACCTAGAGTGCATGTACCATTGTTGTTAACTGCAAGTCCTAGGCTAAATATCTTTGCTCATGTTCTTTTAACTTCCTTGACTCATAGGCCACTACCTTTCCTTCCTCCGATAAAATTTCCTCAACTCCTTCCTTACATGCATATGTAAAAACCTAAAACTCTTTATTGGGGTCAACTAACCTCAACACTGGAGTAGTGGTGAACAAATGATTTAATCTTCTGAAACTATTCTGGCACTCAATAGTCCACTTAAATACTTTTCCCTTTATCTGCAAGGATGTGGTTGGAAAAGAAATTCTAGAGAACCCTTCAATGAATCTTCGGTAGTACCCAGCCAATCCCATAAAGGATTGGATATTCGCCACATTTTGGGGAATATTCCATTCCATAATTTTCTTAATTTTTTCTAGGTCAACAGCTATCCCTTCTGTTGAACTATCATGGCCTAAGTACTAAATTTCTACTTTGAAGAAACCACATTTGCTGAAATTAGCGTACAACTGGTGTTTCCTTAACATTTCCAACACTATTCTTAGGTGATCCTTATGTTCTTCCTGATTCTTAGAATAGATTAAAATATCATCAATAAATATTAGCACAAATCTATCCAATAAGGGGTGAAATATGCCATGCATTAATCTCATAAATGTTGCTGACGCATTTGTTAAACCGAAGGGTAGTACCACAAACTCATAATGCTCGTACCTAGTACGGAAAGGATTATTGTAGATATCCTCATCCTTAATCTGGATCTGGTGGTATCCAGACCTTAAGTCAATTTTTTAGAATACTATGGCCCCTTTCACCTGAATAAACAGGTCATCAATTTGAGGTAAAGGATATTTATTTTTTACTGTCAATTTATTGAGTTGTCTATAATCCATGCACATTTGCATGGCTCCATATTTCTTCCTTACAAATAGCATTGGTGCTCTCCAAGGGGATAAACTTGCATGAATGAATAATTTTTCTAGTAGCTATTGCAATTGCATTTTTAATTTACTTAGCTCTAAAACACTCATTATGTAAGGAGCTCTTGAAACTGGTGATGCTACTGGAATTAACTCAATGGTGAGGTCAATATCTCTTCTTGGGGGTAATTCAGAACCTTTTCTGGAAATAAATCCATAAAGTCTTGTACCACTGGTATGTTCTCCATCATAGGGGAATTCTCCTTGGAATTGGCATATCCCACCTGAATAGCATAAATCTGACATCCTTTCCTCATACAGTTATTCATTTGAAATGTTGTAATAGGACATAGTTGTAGTGTTTTCTTGGTTCCCTAAATCTCTTTGTGCGTTCCATCTTGCATTCTATAGTAAATAATATTTTCTTTACAGTCACCAAAGTTCAATGCTTTTCTAGCCAATCCATACCTAGAAAAACATCATATGATCCTAATGGCAGTATGTTCATATCCACGTTCAACTGTTGGTCTCCAATTTCCAAAGTACAGTTTGGAATTTTGGCACTTAATTTTTTTCTTGCTCCTGTGGCTAGCTGTACCAACAAAGGATTTTTGAATTTCTAACCTTTTAATTTACATAGTTCTACTATTTTGTATTTTACATAAATTAAATTGCACTTGGGTCAACCAAAATAGAAATAGACTAGGAAAGTAGCTTACCTTCCAACTCTATCATCGTTGGCTCATAATCTGCTTGATGGTCTTCCAATGCTACATTTATTCAAGGTATATTTCGAGCTACATCTCCAACTGTAGAATCTTCCTAAATATTAGTAACTATTTCACTTCCCCCTCACTAAGGAAAATTTTGGTAATAATGCGCCTCACCACACCTCCAACACTGCAGGGGTGGTTTGGAAAATTTTCCTTGTTTAGGCGTATAGAAATTCACGCAGAATTTTTCAAATTGTTACTTCTGGCACCCTTGAACTTTGAACTATTTTTCTATCCTTTTCTTGGCTGCCAATTTTTTTCCACTTCCCCTTTTTCCTTGGACTATTGGTAGCACATTCTTTCCTTTCGAATTTCTTCGTCCATGGTCTTAGGATTTACGAATTCAATTCGTTCCTTCATGTGGGTTGGAAAAGCACTCAAGAACCTTTGAACCTTAGCCTTTTCCTCTCTGACATAAGGAACATACCTTAATAGGGAGGTGAACTTGGTAATATACTCGTCCATAGTCATCTGACCCAGCTTCAAACCACGAATTTATCTAGATTTTTTGTCATAGAAATATTTTTTTTAATTTTTTTCTTTAAATTATTGTTGGAATGAATCCCATGTCACATATTCATCTTCAATGCTGCTAACATTCTTTACCTCCTCCCACTATAGAGTAGCTTTGTATCTCAACTGGTAAATGGTCAGTTTGGCTTTAAGGTTGCTTCTATAATCATATACTTGAAAGTAATTATTCATATTTATCAACCAGACCTCTGCCACCTTATTAGCTTCTTTATCGAATGTAGGTGGTTTTATTTTTCAAAACCCACCATGTAGCTCCACTTTTTTTCTTCTTAATTTGCTGTTGATCTGACACATTACCAAACATTGCTTCATTATAGTTATTATTCTTGTTGATTCACTATGAAGGTATCCTGCCGATTCTGTTCATGGTTTGGTCCTTGGTTTCTTGTTCATTCTATTATTTCATATCCCTACTGAGACTAGGTTGTAACACCCCTTCATTCTACTTTTCGGAAATACTCTTAAGTATCCTTTCTTGTTCTTGCATCAGACAATCATTGTCACTTCTTACTCGAACCATTTCCTCCTGCAACTTCTACACAATACTTAACATTATGCTGGTCTGGTGTTGTTGTTACTCCAGTAGTCTATTATTATGTTGGTGCTAATCTACACTCAACTGAATCCACATTTTAGGATTCATTTATGGTTGTGTTTGAGGTGTAGGTTCCTAGGTATTCTGAGGTGTTTGCTGTGTCAATCCCATTTTCATTTCTTCCTTGTAGTACTACTTCTTTTCTATGCATCAGTATACACACATTCTAACTCGTTAGGTTCCCCTTAAGGTCCCAACATGGGAACGTTGCTCTGATAGGCCTTATAACATATAAGATAAAAAAAAATTTACTTCTTGCATTAATGTCAATACTTAAAAGTTTAATATTCTATGGCATGCTTATTAATCTTAAATAGAATTCTTAGGTTTATATGTAAACCAACACATATTAAATTTTACCCTTCTGAAAACTCACAAAAACCTAACCATTAATTAAGCCTATGGTTTGCGTCGAAAGAAGGTCATCACATTTCATAAATGTCTCAAATACTGTGTGTACCAAAGTCTTGTTTTCATGTCCTAGCAATTTAATATTGTGACAGCTATGAGATTTGTTGGATTCAAGTTCAAGTTTTAATGGGCCACATCCCCTTCTTGATTCAAGGTAAATTCTTGATACCCTTAACCAAGACCTTTTACTTCGAATGATAAATTAGAATTTCATTCATTGAGGAATTAATGAACTTAAACTAACAACTGCATGTTGTAAAGAAGAGAAATGTAATATCTCAAGATCAACAATCATAAGAAGATGTCGTTTGATAATGGATTTTGTATAGGAGGGACTACATCTCGGGGCTTCAGTATCACGATGGTGTAGGCCACTGCATTAAGTGTTCTAAGTAGAAGATGTACATGGATGTGTTTTTCTGACATACAAGGAAAATGCCCTCACACAAGAGTGGATAGAACTCTCTATAAGATGTTCCATTGCAAAACTCTCATGCATAAGAAGGACTCCTATCAGTATAACGATTTCTCAAGCATAAAGAATGTGAATATCCCGCCAACATCTAAAACAAGGGATCTAAATGACATATGTGTGGCAGGGAGTATCCCTTCAACATGGCATAAAAGGGATATAAAAAATAATACAAGTCCATGACAGAAAGGACATCAATAAAAAAACAAAACAAGATAAGATCCCATGACTCATACATCAACAAGGATTTGTACAGCAGTAAGCATCTTGGAACAAAGAATTACATGTAAGAATCACATCATATAGCTCACGTTGAAGATGAATGAAGAATGGTTACTACTACTGCTAGATCTGAAAACACCATCATGATTGTGGCATTGAAAGGTCTGAAATTAACTTCTCACTCCCTGAAAACTGACACCTGCAACTTTGCTTCAAAAAGTGACCGAAAAATCTAAATCTTATATGAAAATTTTGAATATACCATCAACTTTATGATGTCGAATAGTGAAAAAATGACTGTCCATTTGTTGAATTTTGAGAAAGTGAAGATCTGGGGAAAAATGGAATCTGTTAGATTCCCCTTAGGTTCCTCCACGTAGTTTCTCCATTGATGGATTGGAAATCTGCAACCCAAAAGGAAAATCTGACCTCGCCATTGCATTCCCTAGAGAAAACCATGAAAAATGACTATAAACTTGACTATATTCCGACATGGAGAAAAATTACCCTCCCGGGAAAATTTCAAGGCTTATGGTTCCACCTGCATAATTACTACTCCACGCTCATGGTTCCACCTACAAATGTCCTCGATCCACATGGGCACTCCTGCTCTGGTCTGGCTTGGGTACACCATGCAAATGCTAGGTTTAAGTATTTTTCTTGGGTGGAGTTTTCAAAAAACTCGTTTAGATGAGTTGGTTTGGATCCATGTTAGGAGGGAGAAGGTTGGGTGATCAAGCCCTGAACCCTCCTAAAAAGGAGTAATATCGTGCCATGTATTTTTTAAAAACCACATACATATTTTTTAACCAAAGTGGAGGGTGTTGGACCCGCATTGGGCGGGCCGCCCCTTAATTCCCGCCAGCGGAGTTGGCTCTGTATGGTAATCATAGCAACAATTTAGCAGTGGTCGGGTTCACGATGGAACTGACACCTGCGCCACCCACATTACATTGGAGCTATCACATGCTATAGCATGGAGTGAAGGTTATTTGCGATTCTGTCGGTGTACCAATGAGCTATTAGGTCGAGTGGGTTCGACACCCGCTGGAACCATGTTTTATGTTGGCCATTATATGAAACATGTTTGTAATATATGTTGGTTGCTGGGGGTCCAGTGGGGTTCACGATCCATTGGATATTCCAATTTATATTTTTAAAATATGTTATAGTTAGTCCGGTGGAGTGCCAGGGGTGGTGTCTTGCCACACCCTTTTTTCAATTGATTTTTTGTTGTAATTAAAAACAAATTATAATTTTTTGAAAATTATGATTTTGACCATAGGAGTGAAATTAACCATCCCACAAATTTTCGTAGAATCTAGCCTCAGCTTGCCAGAATCCGATGGGCGGGAAAGGTCAAATTTGCGTCCTCCTTAACCTGCCTAGTCATTCAAGTCAAAACAAAACTTTTACCACTCCTATCCTTCGCATACGGGCTCGATTTGACGAACCATTCACACCATTGCGATCAGGGTGACAAGCTCTTCAACCTGAACCTGGTTCAAGAGAAATCCAAACACTTTGAGTTTTGAGCACTTTTTGTCCTGCGTGTGTCTCTAAAGCGACCTGGATCAATCCTCCCCACTAAGGAGCTTTTGGTCCTCTAAAAGCATCAAGATAATCTGCATTGATGTGTACTATTGCACCACAAGCATCTGGAAAAGTCACCCTTCCTTCTCCTTCACCTGTGTCCTTCAGAGCCATAAGTGATGAACTAACACCTACATCTCTTGAAAACCTATTGTATAATCCCATGCAAACACATGCTCAAATTGACCAGTCTATGACCCAAATATTCCTATACTTGCCATGAGCTTATAAGATGTACTCAATGTTCAAGTTTGCATCAAAAGGGAATCATTCCTGAGCTATCTTTACAAAAAAATACTTCATTGTCGCATTTCGAAGTGATGGCAAACACCTCATGACTTTTACATGAAATAAATGTGTCAGAGGACTCATAAAACAAGGGCAACAACATCTTCGTCACATTTCAAAGTGATGGTAACACCTCATCACTTTTACATGAAAAAAATACAACACACGACTTATAAAAACAAGGCCAACAAAAATATCATTGTCACTCAAACAAGTGATGGAAAGCACATCACTTTCAAAATTAAAAATGAAACAAATAATTTACAAACACGACCATGACAAGCTAACATCTCTAGAAAAAAAATCTAGAAGAACCATCTCTCACTTATCAAAGTGAGTGGATCATTTCCCTGTGGTGAACTTGCTTGTCGATCATCTCTTTCGACTGGGGTCTGCATGGGCGCTTCGTCCTTAAGGTGCCCATTCTATAGTTGATTTTTTTATGTTATATATTTATTTATATTAAAATAATGATTTGTTATATATATTTTTTTTAATTTAATTATAGTTGATTTTATTTTTTAATGATATATATTATTTATTTTAAAATAATTATTAATTATATATTGTTTTTCTAATTTAATTTGTTATATCTATTTAAAATAGAGTAGTAAAGTGGTAGAATATAGTTAATTATTTATTAGCTATATTTATGATTTTTAATCTTAATAGCGGTGGTTTGTTTAATTTGAGTTATTAAATTAGAGTACATATATAGATTAAATATTAGATAATTAGGCATATTTAAGTGACACAAAATAAATAAGTTAGTTTTATATTCTCTTGAAACAAATCACTAATTTCACTAGTTTTGTACTCACATGACACATAAGTTGATTTTGGACTTGCATGACACAAACTTGCATCAAACAACATTACTTGCATGAGACACAATCAACAACTACGTAGGCTTCTTTCTCACCTTACATGTATTCACTATAACTTATAGGTGTATACATATGCCCGTATGCAAACATGGGTAAATTTGGGATATTTGAACCTACAATATCACGATATATACCACTTTATTATCACAGTGATGCACAATATACAATTATGGTTTTGTATCTAAAAATAATTGTGCAAATCGGAGGAGGTAGATGGCCGAGTGAAAGAAATAAGATGCGAAAAATGGAATATTTACCTCAATGCATGTACCACAAATAGCAACGAGTTAAAGAATTTTGTTATGGAAAAGTATAGTAAGGGTATATGGTGAAAAGAGTTGGGTAGAAAGAAGAAGTACTATGTTCACTGAATTCAACGCCACTTGTGATCTCCAACAAAAAGAGTACATTGGAGCTAAAATTTGGTGCAGAGAAAATATTATTACTGCTTAATTAATAAGTAACTCATGTCAAATTTGGCATGGAAAGGGACCATTCAACAGACCTAAAGAAGCTTGGGAAGAAAAGGTGTGTATTTTTTTTCACTTTTGGGGTAGTGGAATCTGAAAATCATTTCATTTTGGGATGTGATTCTTTTAGAAAAGTCAAGGATAGTTATGGCACCATGGTAGCATCAATTTAGTGAGGGGCATGTTAAAATGAGGAGACTGGTACTCCCATAAACTATTGTTATTCTGGTGGATTATAGCAATAGGGACTTTATTCTGTAATAAGAATTCTAGAATTTTAATTTAATGATCAATAATTATGAAGTGGATGATAGATATTTATGCTCCATGGGATATCTTAGAGTATTCTTAGTAATAGTTACTCATCAAATGTTGAGATTTATCTCAAAAGTAGTTATTCACTTTCCTTCCTTTGAATTAATTTTATTAATTAAAAAAAATTTCATAGAAACATGTGTCAGATGAACATGAGTTAAATTTTTATTAACTCCATTCTTTACATCCATTCTTGATTGTCGGGAGTTTTAGTTTTTTACATCCATTCTTGATTTATGTTCTAAAATTTTTCTTTTAGCTATGTCTGTAATAATATTTTGCCTTTCATAACGTGGTTGGAAAACAAATGCAAAGAGAAGCGAAAAGAGAACGGAAAATATATGCATGTTGATTTTTTTTTTTTGTTATATATTTATTTATATTGAAACAATTATTAATTATATATTGTTTTTTAAATTTAATTTGTTATATCTATTTTAAATAGAGTAGTAAATTTGTAGAATATAGTTAATTATTTATTAGGTATATTTATGATCTTTAATTTTAATAGGAGTGGTTTGTTTAATTTAAATTATTAAATTAGAGTAGATATATAGATTAAATATTAGATAATTGGGCTTATTTTGCAGACACAGAATGAATAAGTTAGTTTTATATTCTCTTGAAACAAATCAATAATTTAACTATTTTTGTACTCACATGACATATAAGTTGATTTTCGACTTACATGACACAAACTTGCACCACAAAACATTACTTGCATGAGATACAACCAACAACTATGTACGTTTCTCTCTCACCTTACATGCGTGCACTATAATTTATAGGTGTATACATACGCCCCTATGCAAACATGGATAAATTGGGGATATTTGAACCTAAAATCTCATGATACATACCACTATAGGTGTACACATATGCTCCTATACAAACATGGGTAAACTGGGGATATTTGAATCTAGAATCTCATGATATATACCACTTTATTATCATAGTGATGCACAATATACAATTATCTTTGTGTATCTAAAAAGAATTGAGCGAATGGGAGGAGGTAGATGGCCGAGCGAAAGAAATAAAATGCTAAAAATGAAATATTTACATCAATGCATGTACCACAAATAGCAAGGAGTTAAAGAATTTTGTTATCGAGAAGTTTAATAAAGGTATATGGTGAAAAGAGTTGGGTGGGAAGAAGAGGTACTATGTTTAAAAATTCGACCCCACTTATGATCTCCAACAAAAAGAGTACATTGGAGCTACCATTTAGTGGAGAGAAAATATTATTATTTCTTGATTAAGAAGTAACTCACATCAACTTTGACATGAAAAGGGACCATGGAAGAGACCTAAAGAAGCTTGAGAAGAAAATGTGTGTACTTTTTTCACTTTTGGGGTAGTGGAATCTGAAAATCATTTCATTTTGGGATGTGATGCTTTCAGAGAAGTCAAGGATAGTTATGGCAACATGGTAGCATCAATTCAATGGCAGTGGTATTGTCTTTTTAGTGAGGGGCTTGTTAGCAGGTTGGGAAAGCCCATCATCAATTTGAGTAGAAAAATGATTGAATTGGGAAAGCCAAAAAACAAGGAGACTGATACTCCCATACACTATTGTGAGTCTGGTAAACATTAAAATATAATTAATTAAATGCAATAGTAAATTATAATTAATTGGATTAGGGGTTTAAGGACCCACAATGCAATAGTAAATTATTTGTTTTACATTAAGAAATTTAGAAATTCGATACAGTGCTGCTTTTTCCTATTGGGATATTTAGTTTTTAACATCCATTCTTGATTTACTATAATTTTTTTTTTTTTAGTATTTTACATCCATTCTTGATTTACTTCATAAAATTTTCCTTCAGCCAAGTCTCAAATAAGATTTTGGTTTTTATAATGTGGTTGGAAAACGAATGAAAAGAGAAGCGAAAATATATCCATGTTGAAATAAGATTTTGGTTTTCATAATGTGGTTGGAAAACGAATGAAAAGAGAAGCAAAAATATATCCATGTTGAGTTTTTTATGTTGTATATTTATTTATATAAAAACAATTATTAAGCGAAAATATATCTATAATTGATTTTTTTTTAATGTTATATATTTATTTATATTAAAAAAATTATTAATTACATATTGTTTTTTTTTTATTTAATTATAATTGATTTTTTTAATTTTTTATATTTATTTATATTAAAATAGTTATTAACTATATATATATATATATATTTAATTTAATTTTTTATATCTATTTAAAATAGAATCATAAAGTTGTACAATAAAGTTAACTACAATAAAGTAGATATATAGATTAAATATTAGATAATTTGGCATATTTAAGTAACACAAAATGAATAAGTTAGTTTATATTCTTTTGAAACAAATTATTAATTTCACTAGTTGTGTATGCACGTGACACATAAGTTGATTTTGGACTTGCATGACACAAACTTGCATCACACAACATTACTTGCATGAGAAACAATCAACAACTACTAAGGTTTCTTTCTCACCTTACATGCATCCACTATAACTTATAGGTGTATACATATGCCCATATGCAAACATGGGTATACAATTATCGTTTTGTATTTAAAAAGAATTGTGGAAATGGGAGGAGGTAGATGGGCGAGAGAAAGAAATAAAATGCAAAAAATTGAATATTTACCTCAATTCATGTACCACAAATAGCAACGAGTTAAATAATTTTTTTATGGAGAAGTTTAGTAAGGGTATATAGTGAAAAGAGTTGGGTAGAAGGAAGAAGTACTATGTTCACCAATTGAACCCCACTTGTAATCTCCAACAAAAGCAGTACATTGGAGCTAGCATTTCTTGGAGAGAAAATAGTATTATTGCTTAATTAATAAGTAACTCACATCAACTTTGGCATGAAAAGGGACCATGGAAGAGACCTAAAGAAGCTTGGGAAGAGGTATGTACTTTTTTTCACTTTTGGGGTAGTGGAATCTGAAAATCATTTCATTTTGGGATGTGATGCTTTCAAAGATGTCAAGGATAGTTATGGCAGCATGGTAGCATCAATTCAGTGACAGTGGTATTGTATTTTTAGTGAGGGGCATGTTAGAAGGTTGGGACAAGGCATCATCAATTTGAGTAGGAAAATGATTGAATTGCAAAAGAAAAAAAATAAGGAGACTGGTACTCCCATACACTATTGTTGGTCTGGTGGACGTTAAAATATAATTAATTAATTAATTCAATAATTATCTAAAAAGAAAAATTATATCAATAGGGACTTTATTCTGTAATAAAAATTCTAGAATTTTAATTTAATGATCAATAATTATGAAGTGGATGGTAGATATTTAAGATCCATATTATATCCTAGAGTATTCTTAGTAATAGTTACTCATCAAATGTTGGGATTTATCTCAAAAGTAGTTATTCACTTTCTTTCCTTTGAATTAATTTTATTAATTAAAAAAAAAATGACATAGGAACATGTGTCACATGAACATGAGTTAAATTTTTTTGAGAGTGTGGTATTAGTAAGAGATGGTATTGGCCCATGGTACTGTAACGAATGCAAAGGGAAGCAAAAATATATCCATGTTGATTTTTTTATGTTATATATTTATTAATATTAACACAATTATTAATTATATAATTTTTTTTTAATTTAATTTGTTATGTCTATTGAAAATAGACTAGTAAAGTTGTAGAATATAGTTAATTATTTATTAGGCATATTTATGATCTTTAATTTTAATAGGGGTGGTTTGTTTAATTTAAGTTATTAAATTAGAGTAGACATATATATTAAATATTAGATAATTGGGCATATTTAAGTGACACAAAATGAATAAGTCATTTTTATATTCTCTTGAAACAAATCACTAATTTGACTAGTTTTGTACTCACATGACACATAAGTTGATTCAGACTTACATAACACAAACTTGCATCACACAACATTACTTGCATGAGACACAATAAAAAGCCACGTATATTTCTTTCTCACCTTACATGCTTCCACTATAACTTATAGGTGTATACATATGTGTAACATACAAGATAAAACAAAATTTACTTCTTGCATTAATACTTCTATGGCATGCTTACTAATCTTAAACATAAGTTTTAGGTTTTTATGTAAACCAGCACATATTAAATTTTACCCTTCCGGAAACTCGCCAAAACCTAACCACTAATTAAGTCTATGGTTTGCGCCAGCAGAAGCTCATCACATTTTAATAAATGTCTCAAACACTGTATGTACCAAAGTCATGTTGTCATGTCCTGGAAATTTAATACCATGACAGCTGTGAGATTTCTTGGATTTGGGTTCAAGTTTTAATGGGCTACCTTCCTTTCTACTCACCGACCGATCCTTGGAGATCTATGGTGGTTGTGTTCAGTAGGAAATGCCTTCGTTTATCCCAGAAAAACCCTATCTGATTCCCTCATTTTTATTTTCCAATGCGATGAGTTTGTTCTGTAGCTGGTTAAGGGTTGGATGTCACAGTTATAAGCTCTTCTCTGATTGGTAACGAAGGTAACCAATGAATCAGGGTTAGGAAGGTTGATCTGACTTGGGATGTCATCCAGAATGAGAAATTCCCTGTGGTTGTCGACGAGCTAGAATTGACTCCGCCATATGCACTTCTCAGAGATTTTGGCAGGTTTTCGGCCTCTGTTGCGAATGCAAGCTGCTGGTCTGAATCCCGCTCAAACCCTCTCTACTCAGCACAGGTAATACCCTTCTTTTGGTTACAATGTTACTTTGCCTCTAGGCTTACCTTATTCAAATCTTACCTTATGCAATCTAATTATGGTGATTTAATCTTCCGAAATTTTTTCCTATTCATTTGTCTCCAGTTCGACTCTCAAAAAATCTCGTGGTGAATTACCATTTGCAGGCATTTATATTTTTGGGTTTCATTTTCTTTTCGTTTTCGCTTAAAATTTTACAATAATTATCGTTTTATTTCATCATGCTAACGCTTGCAATTTTTTGTGGCTTATTATTGCAGGTGAGTTCCTTACCGAACATCAAGGTCTCTCGTAAATCTTCCTTCACATTGAGCGCTGGGGTCCTATATTACTACTAACGAAAACAGATCTACCTTTCCATGTATGCATGTGTGAATCCGCAGAGTATAAGAAGGACTCCTTCCTCTTGCTAGCATATTAGTGAAATTCACTTGAGTTTGACCATAGAATTTGTCTAGTTGAGTAGCTTGTTTTTCTAGTGTCAGCTTTCTTGCATTTTCTTATATGTACTCTAGTATTGGTTATATGAATATTCCTCCCTTCAAGTGTATGAAGTTGTTAGAGGATTTCCTCCGAGCGAGTACCTTTGGGCCTCGGTTTAGTTTTGCAGAATCAATTATTGTAATTTCTTAGTTTTGGAAATGTAATGCTTAAGGATTTTTTTTCCTTCTAAATTCATATCATAAGACAAATTTCTTCATGGGAATTTCTTGTTGTGTTTGCGAACTGTGTTATTCGATGCAATTTATATATACATATAAGTTATGTTTTCCATTATGTGTACTTTCTTCTTATCTTGTAACATACTTGTGTTTAGAGTCTCAGGCCATACCTTGATTCTCGATCTCTAATATATATATATATATATATATATATATATATATATATATATATATATCTCAGTTTTTCAATGCATCCTAGCTTCCATTTCACTTATTTTATAGCTAGATATATGCTTAGCATGCAGATTCTGGAAATGAAAAGTTTATTTTGTCTTAGTTAGTTTTCATTCCTTTTTTTTAAATTACCAATACAGGGTTTTGTATCTTTTTCACTTAGGTGACAGGACCACCTCTAACTTTTGTGCAAGTATAAGTAGTCACGAGTAGCAATGAGTTCTGGGTTGAGATTACCTCCTCATTCCCAGAAACAATGGTTCACTCCACAATAGTTTTTAGATGATAGATTTCTATTGTTTGTTTACTTGCTTTGACTTTGTACAGTCAATTTGTAAATATATTTCAATAACATAATCTCTTTTTTAGCTATTCTTTTGTATGCATCTTGACAGATTCAAAATATTTGCAATAAATATTTACAGTAGCTCATATTATTGTTTTTACAGAATCTCATAGTATTAATTTGCAGTAATTAAAAGTACTTTGCAAAAATTCTTATTTTAGTTGCAGAAACTCACAAGATTAACTTACAGTAACTCATAATAATAATTGCAGAATATTGTAAGTATTTGACGAGTTCATGAATAACATTGCAAACTCATTTCTTTGTTTCCAGGTATTGATCCATAACAATATTGTTTTCGTGAAGCTTATTAAACACATATCTGTGTGCAAGTAACTATAATAAGCTTCCTGACTAAATTATCTGAAATGAACAGTTATTTATCTGAATGTGAAATTGGCTTATGATGTCCACCTAACCATCACAAGAGGCGATTATGTCCTTCTCTTTCACCCATGCTCCACACAAGAGAGGTTTAGGTTGACAGAGTTTTCTCTTGTGACCTCAGGACCCCAAGTCCAATCAGAACTAGAAATTATTAGGAACTCTGAATGATTTCCACTGGTCTCTACTAGCTCAGGAAATTCCTCACTCTCTTCCTTAGTTAATGAACATAACCCATTTTCCTCACTGGGATGTATCTTTTATCCTCAGAGGAGTAGGTAACTATTAAAAATTGTCCAACCACTTCTCAGTTCTAGGAATACTTTTACCATCAACCTTTTTAATTTTTATGGAACTACTTTTCCATAACTAATTTTATTTTTCATAACAAAAAAAACAATAAACTTTTCCAGAAAACAATAAATGTTTCATTCTTTCCTTTAAAATATTAACTAAAATGTCATATTTCTATTTAACAACTAGTTAATACTTAATTCAGTTGTCACAACTTCCCCTTTGGAAGTAACACCATCCATGGTGTTTCACTCTAGCTCTAGAAACAACTATAGGTATGCCTCACGTACAAATCCCTCATCTTCCCAGGTAGCCTCATTCAAGTTGAAGTGCTTCCACTGCACTGTAACTTGGGTGATGAATTCCTTCTAGAGCATGATTTCTCTCTGGTCAAGTAAACGTTGAGGTTCAACGAGAAACTCACCATCTGGCTCTACCTACAAACAACAAAGTTTTTTTTTTGTCAAATTCACATAAAAATTTATGTTTTCAAGTTAGGATTTTTCTAATTATTCCTACATGAATGTTCTGCCAATGGATTACATGCTTCAGATCATGTACATATCTCTTTAATAGGGACACGTGAAAAACATTTTGCACCCGAATGCGGCTAGGTAAGGCCAACCCATATGCCAGAGGCCTCACCCTTTCCAATATCTGGAAAGGTCCGCAGAACCTGGGAGCCAACTTGGCACAAGAGACCCATCTCAAGGTGTTCTTCTTTGGTTTGATCCGCACATACACGTGATAACCCACCTCGCACTCTCAATAAGTCCTTTACTTCTCTGCGTATATATTATGTTTATCTTGAGCAGCTCTCAGGTTTTGCCTGATGTTCCTTACCTCTGGTTCCATTTCAGCCAACATTTCTAGTCCAAGTATTAACTTAGTTTCGGGGCTACTCCAATTAATGGAGGTATGAAATTTTCGTCCATATAGATGTTTGAAAGGAATCATCTTAAGAGTCTCCTTATAACCATTTTTTGTAAGCAAATTCAACTAGGTGTAAATATTCTTCCCATTTTGTTGGCTACTACATCACATACATGCATAGCATGTCTTCCAAAACCTAATTTACCCATTTTGTTTGTCCATATGTTTGGGGATGATAAGCAGAGCTGGAAATTATTTGGGTTACCAAAGCTGTAAATAATTTTTTCCAGAATGTTAGACTAAACTTCACATCTTTTTCCGAAATGACAGTCTTTTGAATACCATGCAATCTAAAAACTTCTCTCATAAAAATATCAGGTATGTGTACAGTCTCGTATGTAGACTGTACTAGTATAAAATGTGAAGCCTTTCTCAATTTGTTGATCACCACCATAATGGAATCATTGTGCCTTTTTTTAATGTAGCAAACCAGTAATCAAGTCTATGGAAATGACTTCCCATTTCCATTCAGGTACAGGTATGGGCTGCAACAATCCAGCTAGATGCCGATGCTCCACCTTGACATGTTGACACTCCAAACACTTGTTTAAGTATTCAATGATGTTCCTTCTCATATCAGGCTAGAAATAAACTTTTGTAATTGTCATCAACATTTTCTAGTATCCTGGGTGTCCTGCATAATTACTACGATGATATTCATTCATGATTACCTCCTTTAGATCCACACGGTTTGGTATCTATATATTTCCTGTAAAGGTTAGCATTTGTTCTTGACTAAGTCCATATTCAGAAGTGCCTCCTTGCTCTCTGGCCTCCTCCATTTGTTGCCATATAAATTGGTATTCAGGATCCTTCCGTGCTTCCTCTTTTACTTGATCTAAGAATTTGCATTCAATCTAGTTATAGAAAATATCTTAAACACAATGCAATTTCCTACTTAAGGCATCCGTCACATGGTTTTTCTTACCATTCACGTGCTAAATATCCATATAAAACTCACTTAGGAAGGCATCCCATCTTGCCTGTTGGGAATTTAAATTAGCTTTCTTGACGTAACTAGTTAGGCTGCTATGGTCAGTCTTTAATACACACTTCTTTCCCAGAAGTTAGTGTCTCCATACCTAGAGTGCATGTACCACTTTTGTTAACTCCAAGTCATAGGCTAAATATATTTTCTCATGTTCTTTTAACTTCCTTGACTCATAGGCCACTACCTTTCCTTCTTGTGATAGAACTGCCCCAACTCCTTCCTTACATGCGTCTATAAAAACCTAAAACTCTTTATTGAGGTCAACTACCCTCAACACTGGAGTAGTGTTGAACAAATGCCTTAACCTTCTGAAACTATTCTGGCACTCAATAGTCCACTTAAATACATTTCCATTTCTCTGCAAGGAGGTGGTTGGAAAAGAAATTCTAGAGAACCCTTCAATGAATCTTCGGTAGTACCCAGCCAATCCCATAAAGGATTGGATATTCGCCACATTTTGGGGAATATGCCATTCTGCTGGAATATGGGTCAACAACTATCCCTTCTGCTGAAATATCATTGCCTGAGTACGAAATTTCTACTTTGAAGAAATCACATTTGCTGAAATTAGCGTACAAATGGTGTTTCCTTAACATTTCCAACACTATTCTTAGGTGATCCTTATGTTTTCCCTAATTCTTAGAATAGATTAAAATATCATCAATAAATATTAGTACATATTTATCCAATAAGGGGTGAAATATATGATGCATTAATCTCATAAATGTTGCTGATGCATTTGTTAAACCGAAGGGTAGTACCACAAACTAATAATGCTCGTACCTAATATGTAAAGGAGTATCGTAGATATCCTCATCCTTAATCTCGATCTGGTGGTATCCAAACCTTAAGTCAATTTTTTAGAATACTATGGCCCCTTTCACCTGAATAAACAGGTCATCAATCTGAGGTAAAGGATATTTATTTTTTACTGTCAATTTATTGAGTTGTCTATAATCCATGCACATTTTCATGGCTCCATCTTTCTTCTTTATGAATAGCACTGGTGCTCTCCAAGGGGATAAACTCAGACGAATGAATCCTTTTTCTAGTAGCTATTGCGATTGCATTTTTAATTCAGTTAGCTCTGAAACACTCATTTTGTAAGGAGCTCTTGAAACTGGTATTGCTCCTGGAATTAACTCAATGGTGAGGTCAATATCTCTTCTTGGGGGTAATCCGGTACGTTTTCTAGAAATACATCCATAAAGTCTTGTACCACTGGTATGTTCTCCATCATAGGGGAATTCTCCTTGGAATTGGCATATCCCACCTGAATAGCATAAATCTGACATCCCTTCCTCATACACTTATTCATTTGAGATTTTGTAATAAGACATAGCTGTAGTGTTTTCTTGGTTCCCTAAATCTCTTTGTGTGTTCCATCATGCATTCTATAGTAAATAATATTTTCTTTACAGTCACCAAAGTCCAATGCTTTTCTAGCCAATCCATACCTAGAAAAACATCATATGATCCTAATGGCAGTATGTTCAAATCCACGTTCAACTGTTGGTCTTCAATTTCAAAAGTACAGTTTGGAATTTTGGCACTTAAATTTTTTTCTTGCTCCTATGGCTAGCTGTACCAGTCAAGGATTTTTGAATTTATAACCTTTTAATTTACATAATTCAACTATTTTGTAGTTTATATAAATTAAATTGAACCTGGGTTAACCAAAATAGAAATAGACTAGGAAAGTAGCTTACCTTCCAACTCTATCATCGTTGGCTCATAATCTGCTTGATGATCTTCCAATGCTACGTTTATTAAAGGTATATTTCAAGCTACATCTCCAACTGTAGAAGCTTCCTAAATATTATTAACTATTTCACTTCCCCCTCCCTAAGGAAAATTTTGGTAATAATGCGCCTCACCACACCTCCAACACTACAGGGGTGGTTTGGAAATTTTTCCTTGTTAAGGCATATAGAACTTCACGCATAATTTTTCAAATTGTTACTTCTGGCACCCTTGAACTTTAAACTATTTTTTTGTCGTTTTCATGGCTGCCAAATTTTTCCCACTTCCCCTTTTTCCTTGGACTGTTGGCAGCACATTCTTGCCTTTCAAATTTCTTCATCCATGGTCTTAGAATTTACGAATTCAATTCGTTCCTTCATGTGGGTTGGAAAATTACTCAGGAACCTTTGAATCTTAGCCTTTTCCTCTCTGACATAAGGGACATATCTTAATAAGGAGGTGAACTTGGTAATATAGTCGTCCATAGTCATCTGACCCAGCTTCAAACCACGAATTTATTTAGATTTTTTGTCATAGAAATGTTGTTTTAAATATTTTTCTTTAAAGTATTGTTGGAATGAATCCCATGTCACATATTCATCTTCAATGCTGCGAACATTCTTTACCTCCTCCCACTATAGAGTGGCTTTGTATCTCAATTGGTGAATGGTAAATTTGGCTTTAAGGTTGCTTCTATAATCATATACTTGAAATTAATTATTCATATTTATCAACCAGGCCTCTGCCACCTTATTAGATTCTTTATCGAATGTAGGTGGTTTTATTTTTCAAAACCCACCATGTAGCTCCACTTTTTTTCTTCTAAATTTGCTGTTGATCTGACACATTACCAGACATTGCTTCATTATAGTTCTTATTCTTGTTGATTCGCTATGAAGGTATCCTGTCGATTTTGTCTGTGGTTTGGTCCTTGGTTTCTCGTTCATTCTATTCTTTCATATCCCTATGGGGACTAGGTTGTAACACCCCTTCATTCTACTTGTCGGAAAGGCTCCTAAGTATCCTTTCTTATTCTTTCATCAGACGTTCATTGTCACTTCTTACTCGAACCATTTCCTCCTACAACTTCTACACAATACTTAACATTATGTCAGTCTAGTGTTGTTGTTACTGCAATAGAATATTATTCTGTTGGTGTTGATCTACACTAAACTGAATCCACATTTTAGGATTCATTTATGGTTGTGTTTGAGGTGTAGGTTCCTCAGTATTCTGAGGTATTTGCTATGTCAATCCCCTTTTAATTTCTTCCTTGTAGTACTACTTATTTTATGTGCATTAGTATACACACATTCTAACTCGCTAGGTGCCCCCTAAGGTCCCAACATGGGAACGTTGCTCTGATAGCACTTGTAACATATAAGATAAAAAAAAATTACTTCTTGCATTAATGTCAATACTTCAAAGTTGAATCTTCTATGGCATGCTTACTAATCTTAAATAGAATTCTTAGGTTTATATGTGAACCAACACATATTAAATTTTACCCTTCTCAAAACTCACAAAAACCTAACCATTAATTAAGCCTATGGTTTGCGTCGACAGAAGGTCATCACATTTCATAAATGTCTCGAATACTGTGTGTACCAAGGTCTTGCTGTCATGTCCTGGCAATTTAATATTGTGACAGCTGTGAGATTTGTTTGATTCGAGTTCAAGTTTTAATGGGCCACCTCCCCTTCTTGATTCAGGGTAAATTCTTGATACCCTTAACCAAGACCTTTTAGCTCGGACGATAAATTAGAATTTTATTCATTGAGGCATTAATGAACTTAAATTAACAACTGCATGTTGTAAAGAAGAGAAACGTAATATGTCAAGATAAACAATCATAAGAAGATGTCGTTTGATAACGAATTTCGTCTAGGAGGGACTACATCTCGGGGCCTTAATATCACGATCTTGTAGGCCACTGCACTAAGTGTTCTAATTAGAAGATGTACATGGATGTGTTTTTCTAACATACAACTAAAATTCCCTCACGCAAGAGTGGATAGACCTCTCTACAATATTTTCCATTGCAAATATCTCATGAATAAGAAGGACTCTTATCAGTATAACGATTTCTCAAGTATAAAGACTCTGAATATCCCGCCAACATCTAAAACAAGGGATCTCAATGACATATGTGTGGCGGGGAGTATCCCTCTAACATGGGATAAAAGGGATCTAAAAAATAATACAACTCCATGACAGAAATGAGATCAATAAAAAAACAAAACAAGACAATATCCCATGACTCATACATCAACAGGGATTTGTACAACAGTAAGCGTCTTTGAACAAAGAAGTACATGAAAGAATCACATCATATAGCTCACATTGAATATGACTAAAGAATGGTTACTACTACTGCTGGATCTGAAAACACCATCATGATTGTGGCGTCGAAAGGTGTGAAATTGACTTCTCACTCCCTGAAAACTGACACCTTCAACTTCACTTCAAAAAGTGACCGAGAAATGTAAATCTTAGATGAAAATTTTGAATATACCATCAGCTTTATGATGTCGAATAGTGAAAAAATGACTGTCCATTTGTTGAATTCTGAGAAAGCGAAGATCTGGGGCAAAATGGAATCTTTTAGATTCCCCTTAGGTTCCTCCACGTATTTTATCCATAGGTGGATTGGAAATCTGCAACACAAAAGGAAAATCTGACCTCGCCATTGCATTCCCTAGAGAAAACCATGAAAAATGACTATAAACTTGACTATATTCTGACATGGAGAAAAATTACCTTCCCGGGAAAATTTCAAGGCTTATGGTTCCACCTGCATAATTACTATTCCACGATCATGGTTCCACCTGCATAATTACTATTCCACGATCATGGTTCCACCTACAAATGTCCTCGATCCACATGGGCACTCGTGCTTTGGTATGGCTTGGGTACACCATGCAAATTTCGGGTTTAAGTATTTTTCTTGGGTGGAGTTTTCAAAAAACTCGTTTAGATGAGTTGGTTTGGATCCATGTTAGGAGGGAGAAGGTCGGGTGATCAAACCCTGACCCCTCCTAAATAAGAGTAATATTGTGCCATGTATTTTTTAAAAACCACATACATATTTTTTAACCAAAGTGGAGGATGTTGGACCCGCATTGGGCGAGCCGCCCTTTAACTCCCACTAGCGAAGTTGGCTTTGTATGGTAATCATAGAAACAATTTGGCAGTGGTCGGGTTCGCGATGGAACTGACACCTGCGCCACCCACATTACATTGGAGCTATCACATGATATAGCATGGAGTCGAGGTTATTTGTGGTTTTGTTGGTGTACCGGCCAGCTATTAAGTCGAGCGGGTTTGACACCCGCCGGAACCATGTTTTATGGTGTCCATTATATGAAACATGTCTGTAATATATGTTGGTTGTTGGGGGTCCAGCGGGGTTCACGACCTGTTGGATATTCCAATATATATTTTTAAAATATGTTATATTTAGTTGGGTGGAGTGCCACGGGTGGTGTCTTGCCACACCCTTTTTTTAATTAATTTTTTGTTGTAATTAAAAACAAATTATAATTTTTTGAAAATTATGATTTTGACCGTAGGAGTGAAATTAATAATCCCACAAATTTTCCTAGAATCTAGCCTCAACTTCCCGGAATCCGATGGGCGGGAAAGGTCAAATTTTCATCCTCCTTAACCTGCCCAGTCATTCAAGTCCAAACAAAAATTTGACCACTCATATCCATTGCATACGGGCTCGATTTGACGAACCATTCACACCATTGCGAGCAGGGCAACAAGCTCTTCAACCTGAACCTAGTTCAAGAGCAATCCAAACACTTTGAGTTTTAAGCACTTTTTGTCCTGCGTGTGTCTCTAAATCCACCTATATCAAACCTCCCCACTAAGGATCTTTTGGTCCTCTAAAAGCATCAAGATAATCTGCATTGATGTGTACTACTGCACCACAAGCATCTGGAAAAGTCACCCTTCCTTCTCCTTCACCTGTGTCCTTCAGAGCCATAAGTGATGAACTAACACCTACATCTCCTGAAAACTTGTTGTACAATCCCATGCAAACACATGCTCAAATTGACCAATCTATGATCCAAATATTCCCATACTTTCCATGAGCTTATAAGATGTACTCAGTGTTCAAGTTTACATCAAAAGGGAATCATACCTGAGCTATCTTTACCAAACAAGACTTCATTGTTGCATGCCAAAGTGATGGAAAACACCTCATCACTTTTACATGAAATAAATGCATCAAAGGACTCATAAAACAAGGGCAACAACATCTTTGTCGCATTTCGAAGTGATGGTAACACCTCATCACTTTTACATGAAAAAAATACAACACACAACTTATAAAAACAAGGCCAACAAAAATATCATCGTCGCTCAAACAAGTGATGGAAATCACATCACTTTCAAAATTAAAAATGCAAAAAATAATTTACAAACATGACCATGACAAGCTAACATCTCTAGAAAAAATATCTACAAGAACCATCTCTCACTTATCAAAGTGAGTGGATCATTTCGTTGTGGCGAACTTGTTTGTCGATCATCTCTTTCGACTGGGCTCTGCATGGGCGCTTCGTCCTTAAGGTGCTACTCTGGATGGAGTCTCCACATGTGGCTCTTTGATGGCCACTTCAGTCGCAATCGGTGCGAAAGGTATTTTTTCACGCCTCATTCTTTGAACCAAAAGAATAACATGCTTTGCGATTCCATGATTTACGATGGTGTTTATCAACATTTTTATAATCAAAATGCACTCTAGAATAATAACACTCATTATACCTTCTATGGAAATCTCTGGTGTGATCATGTTGATGGGGGCTCGCCTCAGCTTTTTCACTCCAACATGCATCACCATGGAACGATGGCGAAGTGTCCCCATCATTCCTCTTCCTTGGAGAGTTCATAAATATCTATTTGCCATGATGACGATGGTGTTTTTAGATGTAGCAGCAGTGGAAACCATTCTTCAGTCATCTTCAGCATGAGGTATATGATGTGATGCTTTCATGTACCTCTTTGTTTTGACATCCTTAGTGTTGTACATATCTCTATTGATATATGAGTCGTGGGATCTTGTCTTGTTTTATTTTTTTGTTGATGTACTCTCTGTCATGGACTTGTATTACTTTTTAGATTCATTTTTATGCCATGTTGGCAGGATACCCTATGTCACACATATGTCATTGAGATCATTGTTTGACATCGTGGAGGGATACTAGCAGTCTTTATGCATGAGAGATTATCATAATGATAGGATTCATTCTTATGCATGAGAGTTCTGCAATGGAAAATCTCGTAGAGAGGTCTAGCCACTCGTGCATGAGGGAATTTTTATTATATATCAGAAAAACGCATCCATGTACATCTTCTTCTTACAACACTTAATAGTAAGGAAAGGAGTCTTGTAGATATCCTCATCCTTAATCTGGATCTGGTGGTATCTAGACAAGTCTATTTTTTAGAATACTATGGCCCCTTTCACCTAAATAAACAGGTCATTAATCTGACGTAAAGGATATTTAGTTTTGACTATCAATTTATTGAGTTGTCTACAATCCATGCACATTTTCATGGCTCCATCTTTTTTCTTTACGAATAGCACTGGTGCTCCCCAAGGGGATAAACTCGGACAAATGAATCCTTTTACTAGTAGCTATTGCAATTACATTTTTAGTTCAGTTAGCTCTGAAACACTCATTCTAAAAGGAGCTCTTGAAACTGGTGATGCTCCTAGAATTAACTCAATGGTGAGGTCAATATCTCTTCTTGGGGGTAATCAAGTATGCTTTGTGGAAATACATCCATAAAGTCTTGTACCACTGGTATGTTCTCCATCATAGGGGACTTCTCCTTGGAATTGGAATATCCCACCTATATAGCATAAATCTGACATCCCTTCCTCATACACTTATTCATTTGAGATTTTGTAATAAGACATAGCTGTAGTGTTTTCTTAGTTCCCTGAATCTCTTTGTGCGTTCCATCTTGCATTATGTAGTAAATAATATTTTCTTTACAGTCACCAAATTCCAATGATTTTCTAGCCAATCCATACACAGAAAAACATCATATGATCCTAATGGCAGTATGTTCAGATCCATGTTCAACTGCTGGTCTCCAATTTCCAAAGTACAGTTTGGAATTTTGGCACTTAATTTTTTTCTTGCTCTTGTGGCTAGCTGTGCCAACTAAGGATTTCTTAATTTCTAACCTTATAATTTACATACTTCTATTATTTTGTATTTTAAATAAATTAAATTGAACCTGGGTCAACCAAAATAGAAACAGACTAGGAAAGTAGCTTACCTTCCAACTCTATCATCGTTGGCTCATAATCTGCCCGATGATCTTCCAATGCTACGTTGATTCAAGGTATATTTCGAGCTACATCTCCTACTGTAGAAGCTTCCTAAATATTAGTAACTATTTCACTTCCCCCTCACTAAGGAAAATTTTGGTAATAATGCGCCTCGCCACACCTCCAACAGTGCAAGGGTGGTTTGGAAATTTTTCCTTGTTTAGGCATACAGAACTTCACGCAGAATTTTTTAAATTCTAACTTATGGCACCCTTGGACTTTGAACTATTTTTCTATCCTTTTCTTGGCTGCCAAATTTTTCCCACTTCCCCTTTTTCCTTGGACTGTTGGTAGAACATTCTTGCCTTTTGAATTTCTTCTTCCATGGTCGTAGGATTTATGAATTCAATAAATTCCTTCATGTGGGTTGGAAAAGTACTTAGGAACATTTGAACTTGGTAATATACTTGTCCATAGTCATCTGACCTAGCTTCAAACCACAAATTTATCTAGATTTTTTGTCATAGAATTTTTTTTTTTAAATATTTTTCTTTAAAGTATTGTTGGAATGAATCCCATGTCACATATTCATCTTCAATGCTGCGAACATTATTTACCTCCTCCCACTATAGAGTGGCTTTGTATCTCAACAGGTAAAAGGTTAGTTTGGCTTTAAGGTTGCTTCTATAATCATATACTCGAAATTAATTATTCATATTTATCAACCAGGCCTTTGCCACCTTATTAGCTTCTTTATCGAATGTAGGTGGTTTTATTTTTCAAAACCCACCATGTAGCTCCACTTTTTTTTCTTCTTAATTTGCTGTTGATCTAACACATTACCAAAAATTGCCTCATTATAGTTCTTATTCTTGTTGATTCTCTATGAAGGTATCCTGTCGATTCTGTCTGTGGTTTGGTCCTTGGTTTCTCGTTCATTCTATTCTTTCATATCCTTATCGAGACAGGGTTGTAACACCCCTTCATTCTACTTGTCGGAAAGGCTCTTCAGTATCCTTTCTTATTCTTGCATCAGACGTTCATTGTCACTTCTTACTCGAACCATTTCCTCCTGCAACTTCTACACAATACTTAACATTATATTGGTCTAGTGTTGTTGTTACTGCAGTAGTCTATTATTCTGTTGGCATTAATGTCAACACTTCAAAGTTTAATCTTATATGGCATGCTTACTAATCTTAAACAGAAGTCTTAGGTTTATATGTAAACCAACACATATTAAATTTTACCCTTCTGAAAACTCACAAAAACATAACCATTAATTAAGCCTATGGTTTGCATCAGCAGAAGGTCATCACATTTCATAGATGTCTCGAATACTGTGTGTACCAAAGTCTTGTTGTCATATCCTGGCAATTTAATATTGTGACAGCTGTGAGATTTGTTGGATTCGAGTTCAAGTTTTAATGGGCCACCTCCCCTTCTTGATTCAGGGTAAATTCTTGATACCCTTAACCAAGACCTTTTACTTCGGATGATAAATTAGAATTTCATTCATTGAGGCATTAATGAACTTAAATTAGCAACTGCATTTTGTAAAGAAGAGAAACGTAATATGTCAAGATCAACAATCATAAGAAGATGTCGTCTGATAACGAATTTCTTCTAGGAGGGACTACATCTCGGGGCCTGAGTATCACGATGGTGTAGGCCACTGCACTAAGTGTTCTAAGTAGAATATGTACATGGATGTGTTTTTCTAACATACAAGGAAAATGACCTCATGCAAGAGTGGATAGACCTCTCTATAAGATTTTCCGTTGCAAATCTCTCATGCATAAGAAGGACTCTTATCAGTATAACGATTTCTCAAGCATAAAGACTCTGAATATCCCGCCAACATCTAAAACAAGGGATCTGAATGACATATGTGTGGCAGGGAGTATCCCTCCAACATGGCATAAAAGGGATCTAAAAAATAATACAAGTCCATGACAGAAAGGACATCAATAAAAAAAAAAAAATCAAGACAACATCCCATGACTCATACATCAACAGGGATTTTTACAGCAGTAAGCATCTTGGAAAAAATAAGTACATGAAAGAATCACATCATATAGCTCACATTGAAGATGACTGAAGAATGGTTGCTACTGCTGCTAGATCTGAAAACACCATCATGATTGTGGTGTCGAAAGGTGTGAAATTGACTTCTCATTCCCTGAAAACTGACACCTGCAACTTCACTTCAAAAAGTGATCGAAAAATTTAAATCATAGATGAAAATTTTGAATATATCATCAACGTTGTGATGTCGAATAGTGAAAAAATGACTGTCGATTTGCTAAATTCTAAGAAAGTGAAGATCTGGGGCAAAATGGAATCTTTTAGATTCCCATTAGGTTCCTCCACGTAGTTTCTCCATAGGTGGATTGGAAATTTGCAAATCAAAAGGCAAATCTGACATCTCCATTTCATTCCGTACAAAAAAACGTGAAAAATGACTATAAACTTCACTATATTCCGACATGGAGAGAAATTACCTTCCCGGGAAAATTTCAAGGCTTATGGTTCCACCTGCATAATTACTACTCCACGCTCATTTTTCCACCTGCAAATGTCCTCGATCTACATGGGCACTCCTGCTCTGGTCTAGCTTGGGTGCACCATGTAAATGTTGGGTGTAAGTATATTTCTTGGGTGGAGTTTTAAAAAAACCTGTTTAGACGAGTTGGTTTGGATCCATTTTAGGAGGGAGAAGGTCGGGTGATCAAACCCTGACCCCTCCTAAAAAGGAGTAATATCGTGGCATGTATTTTTTAAAAACCACATACATATCTTTTAACCAAATTGGAGGGTGTCAGACCCGCATTGGGTGGCCCACCCCTTAACTCCCGCCAGTGGAGTTGGCTCTGTATGGTAATCATAGTAAAAATTTGGCACTGGTCGTGTTCGCGATGGAACTGACACCCGCGCCACCCACATTACATTGGAGCTATCACATGCTATAGCATGGAGTGGAGGTTATTTGTGATTCTGTCGGTGGACTGGCCAACTATTAAGTCAAGCGGGTTCGACACCCACCGCAACTATGTTTTATGGTGGTCGTTATATGAAACATGTTTGTAATATATGTTGGTTTTTGTGGGTCCGGTAGGGGTCACGACTCCTTGGATCTTCCAATATATATTTTTAAAATATGTTATAGTTAGTCGGGTGGAGTGCCAGGGGTGGTGTCTTGCCACCCCCTTTTTTTAATTAATTTTTTGTTGTAATTAAAAACGAATTATAATTTTTTGAAAATTATGATTTTGACAGTAGGAGTGAAATTAATCATCACACAAATTTTCCTAGAATCTATCCTGAGCTTGCCAAAATCTGATGGGTAGGAAAGGTCAAATTTGCATCCTCCTTAACCTGCCCAGTCATTCAAGTCAAACCAAAACTTTTACCACTCCTATCCTTCGCATACGAGCTCGATTTGACGAACCATTCACACCATTACGATTAGGGCGACAAGCTCTTCAACCTGAACCTGGTCCTGCATGTGTCTCTAGAGCCACCTGGATCAATCCTCCCCACTAATGAGCTTTTGGTCCTCTAAAAGCATCAAAATAATCTGCATTGATGTGTACTACTGCACCACAAGCATCTGGAAAATTCACCCTTCCTTCTCCTTCACCTGTGTCCTTCAGAGCCATAAGTGATGAACTAAAACCTACATATCTTGAAAACCTCTTGTACAATCCCAGGCAAACACATGCTCAAATTGAACAATCTATGACCCAAATATTCCCATACCTGCCACGAGCTTATAAGATGTACTCAGTGGTCAAGTTTACATCAAAAGGGAATCATACCTGAGCTACCTTTACCAAACAAGACTTCATTGTCACATTTCGAAGTGATGGTAAACACCTCATCACTTTTACATGAAAGAAATGCATCAAAGGACTCATAAAACAAGTGCAACACCATCTTCGTCGCATTTCGAAGTGATGGAAACACCTCATCACTTTTACATGAAAAAAATACAACACACGACTTATAAAAACAAGGCTAACAAGAATATCATTATCGCTCAAACAAGTGATGGAAAGCACATCACTTTCAAAATTAAAAATGCAACAAATAATTTACAAACAGGACCTTCTCCTCCTCCTCTTCCGCCCCCCCCCCCATTTCCTCCCTCTCTCCTCCTTCCCCCTCCTCTTCCCTCTTCCTCCTCCCCCCTCCTCTTCCATCTACCTCCATCCTCTCCACCCTCTCCTCTTACCTATCCCCCTCCTCTCCCTCTCCCTCTCCTCTCCCCTACCCCCTCCTACTCTTCCCCCCCTCCTCCTCAACCTCCCTGCCACCCAACTCCCCTCTCGCACTCTGCCTCCTCCTCCCCCCTCGCCTCCTCCTTTTCCGCTTATATCACCCCTAACCTCCTCCTCCTTCTCCTACCTCTCCCCCTTCCTCCTCCTCTTCCCTCCCCTTCCTCCTTCTCTCACCTGCTCCCCCATCCTCTCCCTCTCCTCTCCCCTCCCCCCCTCCTTTGCTCCCCCCCCCTTCCTCCTCCTCCCCCCCCCCTTCCTCCTCCTCCCCCTCCCCCTTTCCCCTCGTCCTCCCTCTCCCCATCCATCATCTCCCTCTCCTACACCTCCCCTATCCCCTTGCCCCTCTCCTCTCCCCTCATCCCCTTCTCCTTTTCCCCTTATACCACCTCCAACCTCCTTATACCACCCCACCTCCCCTCCTCCGTCTCTGCCTCCCCCTCCTCCTCCCCTCCCCTCCGCCTCTTCCTCCCTCTCTTCTCCCCTCCCCTCCCCCTCCTCTTCCCCATATACTACCCTCAACCTCCTCCTATTCCCCCTCTCTCCCCTTCCTCCATCTCCCCTCGCCCCCCCTTCCTCCCTCCTCCCCCCTCCATCCTCTCCCCCTCCTCTCCCCTCCCCACTCTTGCTCTCCCCCCCTCCTCCACCTTTGCGCCCCTACCACTTCCTCCCTCTCCCCCCTCCTCCTCCTCCTCCCTTTCCACATCCATCCTCTCCCTCTCCTCTCCCCTATCCCCCTCTTTCTCTTCCCCATATACCACCCCCAACCTCCTCATCCTCCTCCTCTTCCTCCCTCTCCCCTCTCCCCACCATCCTCCCTCTCCCCCCCTCCATCCTCTCCCTCTCCCCTCCCCTCCCCGCTCTTGCTCTTCCCCCCTCCTCCACCTATGGACCCCTACCACTTCCTCCCTCTCCCCCCTTCTCCTCCTCCTCCCTTTCCACATCCATCTTCTCCCTCTCCTCTCCCCTATCCCCCTCTTGCTCTTCCCCATATACCACCCCCAACCTCCTCCTCCTCCTCCTCCTCCCTCTCCTCCTCCTCTTCCCTCCTCCTCCCTCTCCCCATATATCCTCTCCCTCTCCTCTCCCCTCCCCCTTCCTAATCTTCCCTATATACAACCCCCTCCCCCTTACTCCTCCCTCTCCCCATCCATCCTCTCCCTCCTCATTTTCCCCTTATACCACCCCCGACCTCCTCCTCCTCCCTCCTCACCCCTCTCCTCCTCCCTCTTCCTCTCCCCTCCTCCTCCTCCCTCTACCCACCCATCCTCTTCCCCCCCCCCTGCCCCCGCACCTCACTGTCCCCATCCACCCTCTCCCTCTCCTCTCCTCATAACTCCCACCAACCTCCTCCTAATTCGTCTCCCCTCCCCTCTCCTCTTCATCCTCCTCCCCATCTCCATGTCTCCCTCTCCTCCACCCTCTCCCCTTGTCACTCTCCAAATCCACCCTCTCCCTCTCTTCTCCTCATTCCCCTCCCCCCCCCACCTCCTCCTGATTCATTTCCCCTCCCCTCTCCTCTGCATCCTCCTCTCGATCTCTTCCCCACACCGCCTTCCACCTCATCCTCATCCTCCCCACCTCCTCCTACTCCCTCTCCACGCACCTCAACCTCCTCCTCCTCCACTTCCTCCTATACATGTCCTTCTCCTCTACAGATGCCTCTACCTCCTCCTCTTTCGCACCTCTTTCCTCCTCTCTCAATCCCTTGCTTTCTCTTCTACTATTAATAACATCAATAACATAAATTCAACAACATAACATAATAAATAAAGTAAAATAAAACCACACTCTACATCACATATTCAAATATAATAAATAAATGATTATTTAAATTTTAGAATATAATAATAAGAAATATTCATTATTAAATTTTATATTAATTTTAATTATATATAAATATAATTATAAATAATCCATCCATTATTTATAAACAAGTCAATTATTTAAATATATAAAAAGAGATAAAAAGCATTGTTCTTAAAAAAATTCAATTCTTTTTATTTACAAAGTATAATATTTCTTTATAATATAAACTACATCTCTATGACTGAGTATATACATAAATCATCTCTTATAGAAACTAATTATTATTCAATCATATAATTATAAAATTTTGTTCAAAACTTTAATTATTACTCAACTATATAATCATGTACTTATTGTATAACCTTTGATGAAAAAATTATATAATATAAATTTTATATCGTTTACGAGGAAAATTTATATATATCGTAAAAACAATTTGTTTTTAAAACGTCTAGAAGGAATATTACATTATATAAAAGTGTATTCATCATATCTATTTATAAACATGGAATCTAATATAAATTAATATGTTCAAAATTAATATTGACTTTTTAATATCTGGATAACTAGTTTAGACAATCGATATGGAAACTACTAGTTGAGGAATATTAGACTTTCTTTTTACAAAAGTATGAACGTATGACTAGACCAAAACTCGAAACCCCATAAGTGCAAAATATTTGGGGCAGATTGTGAAAGCAAAACCTTATTTCCTGCGCTACTAATGCGTAAGGCCGTATTGAATACTATTAGGGTATTCCGAGTACAATCAAGGATCTAAACAATTGGATTGTCCAAGGAAGAGGAGGGTTGCATGGTCTAGAATTTCGACCCAATAAGCATCAAATTATTCCCTAAACAACTATTCGATCACTGAAATAATTGTAAGTGCATAAGATTTCGGGTAGATTCTGAAAAGGAAAACCTCTAGGCAAGTTCGTATGTGAAAGATTTGTGGGTAGATTCTGAAAACAAAATCTCAGGGCAAGTTCGTATGTGAAAGATTTAGGGTAGATTCTGAAAACAAAACCTCTGGGAAAGTTCGTATGTGAAAGATTTTGGGTAGATTCTGAAAAAAAAACCTCTGGGAAAGTTCGTATGTGAATAGGGCAAGTTCGCATGTGAATAGGGCAAGTTCGTATGTGAATAATTTGAGCTATAAACTAATGGGCGAGTCTGCATGCGAATAAATTTGTGGTGATACCTGAGTAAAGATGAATGAGGGAGGCCGAAATTTAAATTTATTAGTCCAAACGTCTACTATTGTTTCGACTATTTGTTTCTTTATATTCTTCCAACCACAAATAAGAAACATCAGAGAGAGTTTCATGTTTATCTTTTTTAAGCTTTTGTTTTTAGACGTAACTGTTGAAACTTACCCAAAAAAACATATAAATTATGAAAAGAAAAGATTGCAAAGACATATGCCTCTATTTTTGAAGACATTTAACCGCAATCGAAGACATATTAACCTATTTTTGAAGACATATTAACCACAATCCAATTTCTAACTCAAATTCTAAATGGGATTCAATAACCGCAATCGAAGACATATTAACCTATTTTTGAAGACATATTAACCGCAATCGAAGACATATTAACCACAATCCAATTTCTGGCTCAAATTCTAAATGGGATTCAATAAACACATGAAAATATATGCCCAGGTTGGGTATCACATTTTTCTTTTCCATTTAAAAATTAATATAGCTTACATGAAGGTTATGTACCTGAATTTTGTGTCTAACTACTCCTCTGCCATTATTTATCTGAATACTGCCCTTTGCATTATATATCTATCTCAGCACTCTTGAATGGACCTGGAGCTGGGATATTAACAAACATATACACCAGGTCAGAATTCACATTGCAAATTGATATGAGATATAACACAATTGTTTTTAATCAAGATTAAGAAAAAAATATCCCTTGTTCGTTATGGAAAAAAGATTTCAAAACAAAATATTTAAAAAAACAAAGACTACAAAATATTACCATTATAATCTGCTTCTGTGGAGAAAGACCAATATGTGGATAGGTGTAGTGTGATCCGATGCTTCTGTCTCTCTTAAAACCCTTGCCTCCACCACCTATTAAATATCAAACAGGAATACAAACTCGAACAAAAATACATGCACATACAGAAATAACACAGAGAATAGAACACGGGACTCAGCAAATACAAGAAACGAGAGAGAAAAACAAACGGTCTGGGAGGCGGAGGAAGAAATTGGTGAAAGCAAAAAAGATTGAATTGAAGAAAAAGAAAGAGAAGCCAATGAACAGATATATTTTCTCCTATTCAACGGATATATTTTCATGACATTCAACGGATATATTTTCATGACATTCAATGATGGAAGAGTGAAATTGTTGAACTTGATAAACACAACTTGTGATTCATAACGGTTGTTTATATATATATAGAGAGAAGTAATTAAATATGCAAACCAAGTTTCTTGACCGGGGTGTTTTTTGGACTAGGGGTTTAAGGACCCACAATGCAATAGTAAATTATTTGTTTTACATTAAGAAATTTAGAAATTTGTTACACGACTGCTTTTTTCTATCGGGAGTTTTAGTTTTTTACATCCATTCTTGATTTACGTTTTAAAATTTTCCTTTTAGCAATGTCTGTAATAAGATTTTGACTTTCATAACGTGGTTGGAAAACTAATGCAAAGAGCAGCCAAAAGAGAAGCGAAAATATATTCATGTTGATTTTTTGAAGTTATATATTTATTTATATTGAAACAATTATTAATTATATATTGTTTTTTTTAATTTAATGTGTTATATCTATTTAAAATAAAGTAGTAAAGTTGTAGAATATAGTTAATTATTTATTAGGTATATTTATGATCTTTAATTCTAATAGGAGTGGTTTTTTTAATTTGAATTATTAAATTAGAGAAGATATATAGATTAAATATTAGATAATTGGGCATATTTAACTGACACAAAATGAATAAGTTAGTTTTATATTTTCTTGAAACAAATCACTAATTTAACTAGTTTTGCACTCACATGATATATAAGTTGATTTTAGACTTGCATGACACAAACTTGCACCACAAAACATTACTGGCATGAGACACAAACAACAACTACCTAGGTTTCTTTCTCACCTTACATGCGTCCACTATAATTTATAGGTGTATACATATGCCCGTATGCAAACATGGGTAAATTGGGGATATTTGAACCTGGAATATCGTGATACATACAACTTTATTATCAAAGTGATGCACAATATACAATTATCCTTGTGTATCTAAAAAGAATTAAGTGAATAGGAGGAGGTAGATGACCAAGAGAAAGAAATAAAATGGGGAAAATGGAATATTTACATCAATGCATGTACTACAAATAGTAAGGAGTTAAAGAATTTTGTTATGGAGAAGTTCAATAAGGGTATATGTTGAAAATACTTGGGTAGGAAGAAGAAGTACTATGTTCACGAATTCAACCCCACTTGTAATCTCCAACAAAAAGAGTACGTTGGAGCAGGCATTTAGTGGAGAGAAATTATTATTATTGCTTGATTAAGAAGTAACTCACATCAACATTGACATGAAAAGGGACCATGGAAGAGACCTAAAGAAGCCTAGGAAGAAAAGGTGTGTACTTTTTTCACTTTTGGGGTAGTGGAATCTTAAAATCATTTCATTTTGGGATGTGATGGTATTGTCTTTTGAGAGAGGGGCTTGTTAGAAGGTTGGGACAACCCATCATCAATTTGAGTATGAAAATGATTGAATTGTAGAAGAAAAAAAACAAGGAGACTGGTACTCCCATACACTATTGTTAGTCTCGTGGACATTAGAATATAATTGATTCATTAATTCAATAATTATCTAAAAAGAAAAATTATAGCAATAGGGACTTTCATTCTGTAATAAGAATTCTAGAATTTTAATTTAACTATCAATAATTATGAAGTGGATGGTAGATATTTAAGCTCCATAGAATATCCTAGAGTATTCTTAGTAATAGTTACTCATCAAAAGTTGGGATTTATCTTAAAAGTAGTTATTCACTTTCTTTCTTTTGAATTAATTTTATTAATTAAAAAATGTCATAGGAGCATGTGTCACATGAACATTATTTAAAGTTTTTTGAGAATGTGGTATTAGTAAGCTATAGTATTGGCCCATGGTACTGTATCAAAACCTATTTCCAAGTTAACAATCTCTATAATAAAGTGGAGATTATTCCTCATGGTAAAGAATCTCTCTCTCTCTCTCTCTCTCTCTCTCTCTCTCTCTCTCTCTATATATATATATATATATATATATATATATATATATATATATATATATAACTGCTTCAAGGGATGCTCCCAACCTAGTACGCAAGAGGTATTGCAATGTCTTGTCTTGTAAACATTTTGACTCAGTTAAAATGCATAAAAATGAAAACAAAAACATTAATGTAATGTAAACATTTTAGATCCACCAAAATAAAAAAACAAAAATAATCCTATTTTAAAATAAATATTCTACATTATTATTATTTTTTTATTATTAATTTTTGTTGAATAGTTAAGGTAAACTTGACTTGGTCAAGTTATTGGTTATTTTTTGGCTCTAGGTTTATGAGATCCCATCTTATTCATGTGGAAGATGTATTATTTAAATGGGGGAATTAAATCAACCTACATCCATCTTAACTCCATATCTAGCAAGCATTGAGAGGCATCAAATCTCTTGAGATGGAAATATTTTAATATGGAAAGAAATTTGATCCCTTTCAAGGTTTCATATATGTGGAGTTAACTTGGATCTAGGCTAGTATTAATAATAATTTAAAATAAAATTATAATTTTGCTAATTTTATTAATTCTTTAAATCTTTGTATTGTAAGATGTATCATGAGGGAAAAATTATTTTGATGCCTATCCATATTTATTTGTCATTTAATTTATACTATTCCCTAGTATATGAGTGAAATATACATATAAATTTAAAATATCATATAAAAAGTTTCTTAATGTAACATCCCCTATAGAAATTATATAGAATCTCTATACCAATGGATTCAATCCAATATTGTGATGTACTGAAACAAGATACTGAATCTTTCTACTATATTTGTGGAATATAAAACAGTCACTCAATCACATGTAAGTAAGAGAAATAAATTATCAATCACATAACACAAGATGTATCTTCGGGAAAGAACCTACTCAAAACCCCTCTATCATATATTGTACAAATTCAAAGAATGATGAAACAATACAATGCTTTCTAACACTGATAAAATCATGCACTCTCCTCACTATTTCGCTCTAATCCCGCTCAAAATTGACTAGCAATTCTCAGGAAAAATTGACAAACAGTTAGCCAATTCTCAACCCCTCCTTAGCCCAGCCTTGCTCACACAGTCCCTAAGCAATTAATCCCTATTAAATAGGATAATCAACCTTACTTGATTGCGCAATCCATCATGGGCTCCCCATGACTTTATAATTGGGCTCAAATAAGTTTTCTGATAATACCACTGATATTTATGTTCACTTTAACCTCTGTCCATCCCTTTAACCTCCGTGTCAACTAGGTTTCTATAGAACTAGCATGCATGCATCTATTAAAAGTGACTCATCTCGTTATGTGATTGATCACTATTTTTTTCATAAGAACTCCATGCATGCATATATTAAAAAGTGACTCCGTCGCTTATGTGATTGATCACTACTTGTGAATGAAATCTAAATTAATTCACTGACATCTAGCTATCTCATCACTCATGAACCATAAACTGAAGCGAGAGCCAGCCTCGTTAAAAGTTGGATGTCGCAGTTAAAGCCTTCTCCGCATGGTAAGAAGGAACCAATTAGGAAGTGTTACGAAGGTTGATCTGCCTTGGAGTGTGGTCCGAAATGAGAAATTCCCCCAGCTTATCCACGAACCGAAATCAAGTCTTCTCCATATGCACTTCTTCGAGATTTTGACAAGTTTTCGAATTCTCCTTTCGTAGCCAATGGATTATGGTTTTTATAATTAGGCCGATAGGCCTTCTCTTTTGAATTAATACAGTTGCTTTTTCGTCAACCAATTCATTTTGATAATGACACATGTCACTAGTGAGACGTGTGCAAAAAAGTAGCAAGTTCACATATTTCTCTAAATTTTTAGGAATTGTTCCAAAAATAAAATAATAATATACCTTTATCATAAAAATCATAAAAGATAACCGTTCAAAAAAACAAAGAAATATACCTTCATCATATATATATATATATATATAAAGTTAAAAAAAAGCATAAGAACATGATAACTTTTTACCAAAAATGACACTAAGTTTCCATTTCTAATTTGGGTAATATGATTTATGCATTATTGGTAATATGATTTATTTGCTAATGCTTTACTCTTGCCTTGTGCTTTCTTTTATTTGCATCGTAGCTCTTCATATTCGATATATACCATATGTGGAGGATACGACCTTATTTTAAGAAATTCTGCTGGGGAGCATACGTTAAAGAGACTGGGGAGAGTAGGTTATTCAAAGAGATTTCTACTTGGATATAGAAAAACACGCTTACGGAGGCTGCATTTTCACGTTATTCCATGATGAAGAATGTTTTTTTGCTTTAGGCCTATTGAGCTTTGGGGGTGCGTAATTTGCATGAATTCATTGGGTATTCAATATGTTTTGCCGAGAATATTTTCTCACATGCCTGGGAAAGAACTAATATGATACAGTGACCTTTTTATTTCTCTGATGATGAGGGATCGCTGGGAGAGAAATTCGTCGGAACGTTTTTGCTTTACTTTCTTTGTAATCATTCGTTTCTGAATCCATGTTTTCTGTAATCTTTCAGATAAAATAATATTGGATTGAAGATATTGGTGCACACTTGAATAATTAAAACTGTTGTTGGTAGGTGAAGGGGATGGGAGAGCGTAGAAGCGAAGTTGCATTGCCCACTATTGGCTCTGGGCCGCCGTTTTGTTATAATAAATGCGAGGGGTGCAATCCATGTACGCCTATGCAGTGCACCGTCACTCCACAACTGCAATGCCCCGACACTCCAATAGGTGGAGACGATCCAATTGTGTGGAAATGCGAATGCGGCAACGAAATCTATGACCCATCATACTACCAATCTCCTGGTATTTGAGTGTTGATCGCAAAATTGTTCGACTTTCCGCCACCTTTCCCAGAAATGAGAGACCATGGAATGTTTCTCCAAGTACAAAAATTTCTGCTTGAAATAAAGAATTCAGTTCATGCTATTAATGAATTATACGAATGGTTCCACTTTTATTTGCTTAACTGTTTTGTTAGGTTATTTTATTTAATTTAGTTCATGTTATTAATGAATTATACGAATGGTTCCACTAGTATATGCTTAACTATTTTGTTAGGTTATTTTATTTTTCTTTATAGTCTTAAGCTCTAAAGAATTTTAATGTGTGCTTTATAAATGGTCATTTTCTAAAACCATTATGAAAATGCACTTGCTTTTTTTGTCAATCAATTCATTTTGGTAATAACACATGTTATTAGTGAGACATGTATGTAAAAAAAGTAGTAAGTTCACATATTTTCTTAAATTTTCAGGAATTTTCCTTCGTAACTTATTTTTTTTAATAGAATTAGAGATCTTTCCAAAAAGATTATTTTTCTTTATAGAAAGTAACCATAAACTTCTAAGTTGCCCAATTTGAACTCACATGTCACTAGTGAGACTTGTGTAAAAAAAAATAGTAAGTTTACATATTTAATTAATATTTAATATATAAAGTAATATTTAAACTATAAAGTAATGAATAAATCTTTAATTCACATATTTATTTTAACCAGATTTACTTCACATTTTTCTATTATATTGTAATTAAATTTCCATGAATCTTTCTCCAAGTTGGGTTTTTACCATTACACTCTAACTAAATTTCAATTCGCCTTTTGCAAGTTGGGATAATTATATTAGTTGAATCCCACATGTTGTTGCTATACTTAAATATGAATTGGATGTCTTTGCCTAGTGATTTGATTCCTAGATGTCTATTTTCTATCTTTTTGAATTTGAACTTTTAACCTTTTACAAGAAGGCATGCATTCTTAACTATTAGAAGTTTAGAACCACTCTATGTATAAATGAATTCTTGAAACATTCAATTTTTGTAAATTAAAATATCATCTCATCTATTAGTTAGATTACTTTAAAATATAATGTAATCAAATTAATATTTAATATTCCACCATGCGGTTCTAATGATATTGGAGAATGTTTTTGTTAAACAATTTTAATATAGTTACATATTATAAACTTAAGAAAAAAATTACAAAAAAATTAACTTAAATTTAACTTATCAATAGCTATTTTCTTGTACAACTTTTTTGATTTTAAAATCTTATCGACCTCTCTTTGCGCGCCTGGGGTTAAATCGCTAGTTTAATATTTCATATATATATATATATTAAAGTAAATATGCAAACCAAGTTTCTTGATGATTCTCGAGGGGAGGCGCTTTTTGGATTAGAGATTTAAGGACCCACAATGCAATAGTAAATTATTTGTTTTATATTAAAAAATTTAGAAATTTGTTACACTGCGGCTTTTTCCCATGGGGATTTTTAGTTATTCACATCCATTCGTGATTTACTTTATAAAATTTTCCTTTTAGTAAAGTCTGTAATAAGATTTTGGTTTTCATAATGTGGTTGGAAAACAAATGCAAAGAGAAGCGAAAATATATCCATGTTGATTTTTTTTATATATTTATTTATATAAAAACAATTATTAAGAGAAAATATATTTATAGTTGATTTTTTTATGTTATATATTTATTTATATTAAAATAATTATTTATTATATATTGTTTTATTAAGTGAAAATATATCTATAGTTGATTTTTTTATGTTATATATTTATTTATATTAAAATAATGATTTATTATATATTGTTTTTTAAATTTAATTATAGTTGATTTTTTTTTTAATGATATATATTATTTATTTTAAAATAATTATTAACTATATATTGTTTTTTTAATTTGATTTGTTATATCTATTTAAAATAGAGTAGTAAAGTGGTAGAATATAGTTAATTATTTATTAGTTATATTTATGGTTTTTAATTTTAATAGTGGTGGTTTGTTTAATTTAGGTTATTAAATTAGAGTACATATATAGATTAAATATTAGATAATTAGGCATATTTAAGTGACACAAAATAAATAAGTTAGTTTTATATTCTCTTGAAACAAATCACTAATTTCATTAGTTGTGTACTCACATGACACATAAGTTGATTTTGGACTTGCATGACACAAACTTGCATGAAACAACATTACTTGCATGAGACATAATCAACAACTAAGTAGGTTTTTTTCTCACCTTACATGCATTCACTATAACTTATAGGTGTATACATATGACCGTATGCAAACATGGGTAAATTTGGGGTATTTGAACCTACAATATCACGATATATACCACTTTATTATCACAGTGATGCACAAAATACAATTATCGTTTTGTATCTAAAAAGAATTGTGCAAATGGGAGGAGGTAGATGGCCGAGTGAAAGAAATAAAATGTGAAAAATGGAATATTTACCTCAATGCATGTACCACAAATAGCAACGAGCTAAAGAATTTTGTTATGATGAAGTTTAGTAAGAGTATATGGTGAAAAGAGTTGGGTATAAAGAAGAAGTACTATGTTCACTGAATTCAACCCCACTTGAGTACATTTGAGCTAGAATTTGTTGGAGAGAAAATATTATTACTGCTTAATTAATAAGTAACTTATGTCAAATTTGGCATGAAAAGGGACCATTCAAGAGACCTAAAGAAGCTTGGGAAGAAAAGGTGTGTATTTTTTTTCACTTTTGGGGTAGTGGAATCTGAAAATCATTTCATTTTGGGATGTGATTCTTTTATAAAATTCAAGGATAGTTATGGCAGCATGGTAGCATCAATTCAGTGAGGGCCATGTTAAAATGAGGAGACTAGTACTCCCATACACTATTGTTATTCTCGTGGCCGTTAAAATATAATTAACTCAATAATTCAATAATTATCTAAAAAGAAAAATTATAGCAATAGGGACTTTATTCTGTAATAAGAATTCAAGAATTTTAATTTAATGATCAATAATTATGAAGTGCATGGTAGATATTTATGCTCAATGGAATATCTTAGATTATTCTTAGTAATAGTTACTCATCAAATGTTGAGATTTATCTCAAAAGTAGTTATTCACTTTCTTTCCTTTCTTTACTACTCCACGCTCATGTTTCCACCTACAAATGTCCTCGATCTACATGGGCACTCCTGCTCTAGTCTAGCTTGGGTGCACCATGTAAATCCTGGGTTTAAGTATATTTCTTGGGTGGAGTTTTAAAAAAACCTGTTTAGACGAGTTGGTTTGGATCCATTTTAGGAGGGAGAAGGTCGGGTGATCAAACCTTTACCCCTCCTAAAAAGGAGTAATATCGTGCCATGTATTTTTTAAAAACCACATACATATATTTTAACCAAAGTGGAGGGTGTCGGACCCGCATTGGGCGGCCCGCCCCTTAACTCCCGCCAGCGGAGTTGGCTCTGTATGGTAATCATAGCAACAATTTGGGAGTGGTCAGGTTCGCGATGGAACTAACACCTGCGCCACCCACATTACATTGGAGCTATCACATGCTATAGCATGGAGTGGAGGTTATTTTCGATTCTGTCGGTGGACCGGCCAGCTATTAAGTAGAGCGGGTTCGACACCCACCGCAACTATGTTTTATGGTGGCCGTTATATGAAACATGTTTGTAATATATGTTGGTTTTTGTGGGTCCGGCAGGGGTCACGACCCATTGGATCTTCTAATATATTTTTTTAAAATATGTTATAGTTAGTCGGGTGGAGTGCCAGGGGTGGTGTCTTGCCACCCCCTTTTTTTAATTAATTTTTTGTTGTAATTAAAAACAAATTATAATTTTTTGAAAATTATGATTTTGACCGTAGGAGTGAAATTAATCATCCCACAAATTTTCCTAGAATCTATCCTGAGGTTGCCGAAATCCGATAGGCAGGAAAGGTCAAATTTGCGTCCTCCTTAACCTGCCCAGTCATTCAAGTCAAACCAAAACTTTTACCACTCCTATCCTTCGCATACGAGCTCGATTTGACAGACCATTCACACCATTGCGATTAGGGTGACAAGCTGTTCATCCTGAACCTGGTTCGAGAGAAATCCAAACACTTTGAGTTTTAAGCGCTTTTTGTCTTGCGTGTGTCTCTACAGCCACCTGGATCAATCCTTTCCACTAAGGAGCTTTTGGTCCTCTAAAAGCATCAAAATAATCTGCATTGATGTGTACTACTGCACCACAAGCGTCTGGAAAAGTCACCCTTCCTTCTCCTTCACCTGTGTACTTCAGAGCCATAAGTGATGAACTAACACCTACATCTCTTGAAAACCTGTTGTACAATCCCATGCAAACACATGCTCAAATTGACCAATCTATGACCCAAATATTCCCATACTTTCCATGAGCTTATAAGATGTACTCAGTGGTCAAGTTTACATCAAAATGGAATCATACCTGAGCTACCTTTACCAAACAAGACTTCGTTGTCGCATTTCGAAGTGATGGTAAAATCCTCATCACTATTACATGAAAGAAATGCATCAAAGGACTCATAAAACAAGGGCAACACCATCTTCGTCGCATTTCAAAGTGATGGTAACACCTCATCACTTTTACATGAAAAAAATACAACACACGACTTATAAAAACAAGGCTAACAAGAATATCATTATCGCTCAAACAAGTGATGAAAGCAACATCACTTTCAAAATTAAAATGCAAATGCAAATAATTTACAAACACGACCTTTCTCCTCCTCCTCCCCCCCCCCCCATTCCTCCTCTTTCTCCTCCCCTCCTCTTCCTCTTCCTCCCCTCCCCTTCCTTTCTCCTCTACCTCCATCCTCTCCACCCTCTCCTCTTCCCTATCCCCCTCCTCGATCCTCTCCCTCTCCTCTCCCCTACCCCCCTCCTACTCTTCCCCCCCTCCTCCTCAACCTCCCTGCCACCCAACTCCCCTCTCCCACTCTGCCTCCCGCTCCCCCCTCGCCTCCTCCTTTTCCCCTTATATCACCCCAAACCTCCTCCTCCTTCTCATACCTCTCCCCCTTCCTCCTCCTTTTCCCTCCCCTTCCTCCTCCTCTCACCTTCTCCCCCATCCTCTCCCCTCCCCCCCTCCTGTGCTTCCCCCCTCCTCCTCCCGCTCCCCCGCCCCCCTTCCTCCTCCTCCCCCTCGTCCTCCCTCTCCCCATCCATCATCTCCCTCTCCTACCCCTCCCCTATCCCCTTGCCCCTCTCCTCTCCCCTCATCCTCTTCTCCTTTTCCCCTTATACCACCTCCAACCTCCTTATACCACCCCACCTCCCCTCCTCCCTCTCTGCCTCCCCCTCCTCCTCCCCTCCCCTCTCCCCTCCTCCTCCCCTCCCCTCCGCCTCTTCCTCCCTCTCTTCTCCCCTCCCCTCCCCCTCCTCTTCCCTATATACCACCCTCAACCTCCACCTATTCCCCCTCTCTCCCCTTCCTCCCTCCTCCCCTCGCCCCCCCTTCCTCCCTCCTCCCCCCTCCATCCTCTCCCCCTCCTCTCCCCTCCCCACTCTTGCTCTTCCCCCCTACCGCTTCCTCCCTCTCCCCCCTCCTCCTCCTCCTCCCTTTTCACATCCATCCTCTCCCTCTCCTCTCCCCTATCCCCCTCTTGCTCTTCCCCATATACCAACCCCAACCTCCTCATCCTCGTCATCCTCCCCCTCCTCCTCTTCCTCCCTCTCCCCTCTCCCCACCATCCTCCCTCTCCCCCTCTCCATCCTCTCCCTCTCCTCTCCCCTCCCCGCTCTTGCTCTTCCCCCCTCCTTCACCTCTGGACCCCTACCACTTCCTCCGTCTCCCCCCTCCTCTTCCTCCTCCTCCTCCCTTTCCACATCCATCTTCTCCCTCTCCTCTCCCCTATCCCCCTCTTGCTCTTCTCCATATACCACCCCCAACCTCCTCCTCCTCCTCCTCCTCCTCCTCCTCCTCCTCCTCTTCCCTCCTCCTCCCTCTCCCCATATATCCTCTCCCTCTCCTCTCCCCTCCCCCTTCCTACTCTTCCCCATATACAACCCCCTCCCCCTTACTCCTCCCTCTCCCCATCAATCCTCTCCCTCCTCATTTTCCCCTTATACCACCCCCAACCTCCTCCTCCTCCCTCCTCACCCCTCTCCTCCTCCCTCTCCCTCTCCCATCCTCCTCCTCCCTTTACCCCCCCCGCCCCCGCCCCCGCCCCCACACCTCACTGTCCCCATCCACCCTCTCCCTCTTCTCTCCTCATAACTCCCACCAACCTCCTCCTAATTCGTCTCCCCTCCCCTCTCCTCCTCATCCTCCTCCCCATCTCCACGTCTCCCTCTCCTCCACCCTCTCCCCTTGTCACTCTCCAAATCCACCCTCTCCCTCTCTTCTCCTCATTCCCCTCCCCCCCCCACCTCCTCCTGATTCATTTCCCCTCCCCTCTCCTCTGCATCCTCCTCTCGATCTCTTCCCCACACCGCCTTCCACCTCATCCTCATCCTCCCCACCTCCTCCTACTCCCTCTCCACGCACCTCAACCTCCTCCTCCTCCACTTCCTCCTATACATGTCCTTCTCCTCCGCAGATGCCTCTACCTCCTCTTTCGCACCTCTTTCCTCCTCTCTCAATCCCTTGCTTTCTCTTCTGCTATTAATAACATCAATAACATAAATTCAACAACATAACATAATAAATAAAGTAAAATAAAACCACACTCTACATCACATATTCAAATATAATAAATAAATGATTATTTAAATTTTAGAATACAATAATAAGAAATATTCATTATTAAATTTTATATTAATTTTAATTATATATAAATATAATTATAAATAATCCATCCATTATTTATAAACAATAAATTCAATTATTTAAATATATAAAAAGAGATAAAAAATCATTGATCTTAAAAAAATTCAATTCTTTTTATTTACAAAGTATAATATTTCTTTATAATATAAACTACATCTCTATGACTGAGTATATACATAAATCATCTCTTAAAGAAACTAATTATTATTCAATCGTAAAAGCAACTTTTTTTTAACTTCGATTTTATTCGATTGGAAAAATTGTATACATCTAGAAGGAATATTACATTATATAAAAGTGTATTCATCATATCTATTTATAGACATGGAATCTAATATAAATTGATATGTTCAAAATTAATATTGACTTTTTAATATCTGGATAACTAGTTTAGACAATCGATATGGAAACTACTAGTTCAGAAGTATTGGACTTTCTTTTTACAAAAGTATGAACGTATGACTAGACCACAACTCGAAACCCCATAAGTGCAAAATATTTGGGGCAGATTGTGAAAGAAAAACCTTATTTCCTGCGCTACTAATGCGTAAGGCCGTATTGAATACTATTAGGGTATTCCGAGTACAATCAAGGATCTAAACAATTGGATTGTCCAAGGAAGAGGAGGGTTGCATGGTCTAGAATTTCGACCCAATAAGCATCAAATTATTCCCTAAACAACTATTCGATCACTGAAATAATTGTAAGTGCATAAGATTTCGGGTAGATTCTGGAAAGGAAAACCTCTAGGCAAGTTCGTATGTGAAAGATTTGGGGGTAGATTCTGAAAACAAAATCTCAGGGCAAGTTCGTATGTGAAAGATTTAGGGTAGATTCTGAAAACAAAACCTCTGGGAAAGTTCGTCTGTGAAAGATTTTGGGTAGATTCTGAAAACAAAATCTCTGGGAAAGTTCGTATGTGAATAGGGCAAGTTCGTAGGGCAAGTTCGTATGTGAATAATTTGAGCTATAAACTAATGGGCGAGTCTGCATGCGAATAAATTTGTGGTGATACCTGAGTAAAGATGAATGACAAACCCTTTACGTATCATGAGGGAGGCCGAAATTTAAATTTATTAGTCCAAACGTCTACTATTGTTTCGACTATTTGTTTCTTTATATTCTTCCAACCGAGAGAGTTTCATGTTTATCTTTTTTAAGCTTTTGTTTTTAGACGTAACTGTTGAAACTTACCCAAAAAAAACATATAAATTATGAAAAGAAAAGATTACAAAGACATATGCCTCTATTTTTGAAGACATTTAACCGCAATCGAAGACATATTAACCTATTTTTGAAGACATATTAACCGCAATCCAATTTCTAGCTCAAATTCTAAATGGGATTCAATAACCGCAATCGAAGACATATTAACCTATTTTTGAAGACATATTAACCACAATCGAAGACATATTAACCACAATCCAATTTCTAGCTCAAATTCTAAATGGGATTCAATAAACACATGAAAATATATGCCCAGGTTGGATATCTCTTTTTTCTTTTCCATTTAAAAATTAATATAGGTAATACCTGAATTTTGTGTCTAACTACTCCTCTGCCATTATTTATCTGAATACTGCCCTTTGCATTATATATCTATCTCAACACTCTTGAATGGACCTGGAGATGGGATATTAACAAACATATACACCAGGTTAGAATTCACATTGCAAATTGATATGAGATATAACACAATTGTTTTTAATCAAGATTAAGAAAAAAATATCCCTTTTTCGTTGTGGAAAAAAGATTTCAAAACAAAATATTTAAAAAAACAAAGACTACAAAATATTACCATTATAATCTGCTTCTGTGGAGAAAGACCAATATGTGGATAAGTGTAGTGTGATCCGATGCTTCTGTCTGTCTTAAATCCCTTGCCTCCACCACCTATTAAATATCAAACAGGAATACAAGCCCGAACAAAAATACATGCACATACAGAAATAACACAGAGAATAGAACACGGGACTCAGCAAATACAAGAAACGAGAGAGAAAAACAAACGGTCTGGGAGGCGGAGGAAGAAATTGGTGAAAACAAAATGGATTGAATTGAAGAAAAAGAAAGAGAAGCCAATGAAGAGATATATTTTCTTCTATTCAACGGATATATTTTCATGACATTCAACGGATATATTTTCATGACATTCAATGATGGAAGAGTGAAATTGTCGAACTTGATAAACACAACTTGTGATTCATAACGGTTGTTTTTTTTCGAATTAGGATTATAGTTTTTATAATTTAGCCAGTAAAATAAGGCACCAGTTTATGGTTTGTTTTATCAGGTGGCTGGACTTGGTTTGAAGGTGACCACAAATGTAATAGTAAATATTTATTTTACATTAAGAAATTAGAATTTGTTACATGACTGCTTTTTCTTTTCACTGAAATTTTAGTTTTATCTCATTCTGATGGCGTTCTAAATTTTCTTAGTGCTGTCACAAGATTTAGATTACATAATTGTATGTTTAAAACTTAATGCAAGAGTAAATTAAAAAGAGAAGCGAAAATATATCCATGTTGATTTTGTTTTAGTTATATATTTATTTATATTGAAACAATTATTAATTATATATATATTTTTTTAATTTAATTTGTTATATCTATTTAAAATAGAGTAGTAAAGTTGTAGAATATAGTTAATTATTTATTAGGTATATTTATGATCTTTAATTCTAATAGGAGTGGTTTGTTTAATTTGAATTATTAAATTAGAGAAGATATATAGATTAAATATTAGATAATTGGGCATATTTAACCGACACAAAATGAATAAGTTGGTTTTATATTCTCTTGAAACAAATCACTAATTTAACTAGTATTGTACTCACATGATATATAAGTTGATTTTAGACTTGCATGACACAAACTTGCACCACAAAACATTACTGGCATGAGACACAACCAACAACTACGTAGGTTTCTTTCTCACCTTACATGCGTCCACTATAATTTATAGGTGTATACATATGCCCCTATGCAAACATGGGTAAATTGGGGATATTTGAACCTGGAATATCGTGATACATACGGCTTTATTATCAAATATACAATTATCCTTGTGTATCTAAAAAGAATTAAGTGAATAGTTGGAGGTAGATGACCAAGAGAAAGAAATAAAATGGGAAAAATGGAATATTTACATCAATGCATGTACTACAAATAGTAAGGAGTTAAAGAATTTTGTTATGGAGAAGCTCAATAAGGGTATATGGTGAAAAGACTTGGGTGGGAAGAAGAAGTACTATGTTCACGAATTCAACCGCACTTGTAATCTCCAAGAAAAAGAGTAGGGATTTAGTGGAGAGAAATTATTATTATTGCTTGATTAAGAAGTAACTCACATCAACTTTGACATGAAAAGGGACCATGGAAGAGACCTAAAGAAACCTAGGAAGAAAAGGTGTGTACTTTTTTCACTTTTGGGGTAATGGAATCTTAAAATAATTTCATTTCGGGATGTGATGGTATTGTCTTTTGAGAGAGGGGCTTGTTAGAAGGTTCGGATAGCCCATCATCAATTTGAGTATGAAAATGATTGAATTGCATAAGAAAAAAAACAAGGAGACTGGTACTCCCATACACTATTGTTAGTCTGGTGGACATTAAAATATAATTAATTCATTAATTCAATAATTATGTAGAAAGAAAAATTATAGCAATAGGGACTTTCATTCTGTAATAATAATTCTAGAATTTTAATTTAACTATCAATAATTATGAAGTGGATGGTAGATATTTAAGCTCCATAGAATATCCTAGAGTATTCTTAGTAATAGTTACTTATCAAAAGTTGGGATTTATCTCAAAAGTAGTTATTCACTTTCTTTCTTTTGAATTAATTTTATTAATTAAAAAATATGTCATAGTAGCATGTGTCACATGAACATGAGTTAAAGTTTTTTGAGAATGTGGTATTAGTAAGCTATAGTATTGGCCCATGGTACTGTATCAAAACCTATTTGCAAGTTAACAATCTCTATAATAAAGTGGAGATTATTCCTCATGGTAAAGAATCTAGTTATATATATATATATATATATATATATATATATATATATAACTGCTTCAAGTGATGCTCCCCAACCTAGTACGCAAGAGGTATTGCAATGTCTTGTCTTCTAAACATTTTGACTCGGTTAAAATGCATAAAAATGAAAACAAAAACATTAATGTAATGTAAACATTTTAGATCCACCAAAATAAAAAAATAAAAATAATCCTATTTTAAAATAAATATTCTACATTATTATTTTTTTATTATTAATTTTTGTTGAATAATTAAGGTAAAATTGACTTGGTCAAGTTATTGGTTATTTTTTGGCTCTAGGTTTATGAGAACCCATCTTATTCATGTGGAAGATGTATTATTTAAATGGGGGAATTAAATCAACCTATATCCATCTTAACTCCATATCTAGCAAGCATTGAGAGGCATCAAATCTCTTGAGATGGAAATATTTTAATATGGAAAGAAATTTGATCCCTTTCAAGGTTTGGTATATGTGAAGTTAACTTGGATCTAGGCTAGTATTAATAATAATTTAAAATAAAATTATAATTTTGCTAATTTTATTAATTCTTTAAATCTTGGTATTGTAAGATGTATCATGAGGAAAAAATTATTTTGATGCCTATCCATATTTATTTGTCATTTAATTTATACTATTCCCTAGTATATGAGTTAAATATACATATAAATTTAAAATATCATATAAAAAGTTTCTTAATGTAACATCCCCTGTAGAAATTATATAGAATCTCTATACCAATGGATTAAATCCAATCTTGTGATGTACTAAAACAAGATACTGAATCTTTCTACTATATTTGTGGAATATAAAACGGTCGTTCAATCACATGTAAGTAAGAGAAATAAATTATCAATCACACAACACAAGATGTATCTTTGGGAAAGAACCTGGTCAAAACCCCTCTATCATATATTATACAACTTCAAAGAATCATGAAACAATACAATTCTTTCTAACACTGATAAAATCATGCACTCTCGTCACTATTTCACTTTAATCCCGCTCAAAATTGACTAACAATTCTCAGGAAAAATTGACAAACAGTTAGCCAATTCTCAACCCCTCCTTAGCCCAGCCTTGCTCACACAGTCCCTAAGAAATTAATCCCTATTAAATAGGATAATCAAGCTTGATTGTGCAATCCATCATGGGCTTCCCATGACTTTATAATTGGGCTCAAATAAGTTATCTGATAATACAACTGATAGTTATGTTCACTTTAACCTCTGTCTCAACTAGGTTTTCATAAGAACTAGCATGCATGCATCTATTAAAAGTGACTCATCAGTTATGTGATTGATCACTATTTTTTTCATAAGAAATGGCATGCATGCATATATTAAAAGTGACTCGTCATTTACGTGATTGATCACTACTTGTGAATGAAATCTAAATTAATTCACTGGACATGTAGCTATCTCATCACTCAGTTAGAACTAGTTAAACTGAGTTTTTTTTGCAACTCGTTAAAAGTTGGATGTCGGAGTTAGAGCCCTTCTCCAGATGGTAAGGAAGGGAACCACTTAATCAGGGTTACGAAGGTTGATCTGCCTTGGAGTGTGGTCCGAAATGAGAAATTCCCTGCGGTTATCCATGAACTGAAATCAAGTCTTCCATATGCACTTCTATGAGATTTTGACAAGTTTTCGACCTCTATAGCCAATGGATTATGGTTTTTATAATTAGTCCGATAGGCCTTCTCTTTTGAATTAATACAGTTGCTTTTTCTTCAACCAATTAATTTTGATAATGACACATGTCACTAGTCAAACGTGTGCAAAAAAGTAGCAAGTTCACATATTTCTCTAAATTTTTAGGAATTTTCCCTCATAACTCATTTTTTTTGAATTACTTGATCATAAAAATCATAAAATATAATAGTTCCAAAAATAAAATAATACTATACCTTTATCATAAAAATCATAAAAGATAACCGTTCAAAAAAACAAAGAAATATACCTTCATCATTGGTAATATTATTTATGCATTATTGGTAATATGCTTTATTTGATAATGCTTTACTCTTGCCTTGTGCTTTCTTTTATTTGCATCGTAGCTCTTCATATTCGATATATACCATATGTGGAGGATACGACCTTATTCGAAGAAATTCTGCTGGGGAGCATACGTTAAAGAGAGTGGGAAGAGTAGGTTATTGAAAGAGATTTCTATTGGGATATAGAAAAACATGCTTATGGAAGCTGCATTTTCACGTTATTCCATGATGAAGACTCTGTTTTTTTGCTTTAGGCCTATTGAGCTTTGGGGGTGCGTAATTTGCATGAATTCATTGGGTATTCAATATGTTTTGCAGAGAATATTTTCTCAGGTGCTTGTGAAAGAACTAATATGATACAGTAACCCTTTTATTTCGCTAATAATGAGGGATCGCTGGGAGAGAAATTAGTGATGAACAAACCCCCTATTTGTCGGAACATTTTGGCTCTGCTTTCTTTGTAATCATTCGTTTCTGAATCCATGTTTTCTGTAATCTTTCAGATAAAATAATATTGGATTGAAGATATTGGTGCACACTTGAATGATAAAAACTTTTGTTGGCAGGTAAAGGGGATGGGAGAGCATAGAAGCGAAGTTGCATTGCCCACTATTGGCTCTGGGCCGCTGTCATGTTATAATAAATGCGAGGGGTGCAATCCATGTATGCCTGTGCAGTGCACCATCACTCCACAACTGCAATGCCCTGGCACTCCAATAGGTGGAGACGATCCAATTGTGTGGAAATGCGAATGCGGAAACAAAATCTATGACCCATCATACTACCAATCCCTTGGTATTTGAGCGCTGATCGCAAAACTGTTCGAATGTCCGCCACCTTTCACAGAAATGAGAGACCATGGAATGTTTCTCCAAGTACAAAAATTTCTGCTTGAATAAAGAAATGAGTTCATGCTATTAATGAATTATACGAATGGTCCCACTTGTATTTTGCTTAACTGCTTTGTTAGGTTATTTTATTTAATTTAGTTCATGCTATTAATGAATTATATGAATGGTTCCACTAGTATATGCTTGACTCGTTTTGTTAGGTTATTTTATTTTTCTTTATAGTCTTAAGCTCTAAAGAATTTTAATGTGTGCTTTATAAATGGTGATCAGGTGAAACCACAGAAAATACACTTGCTTTTTTTTGTCAATCAATTCATTTTGGTAGTGACACATGTTATTAGTGAGACATGTATGTAAAAAAATAAAAGTTCACATATTTTCTTAAATTTTTAGGAATTTTCCCTAGTAACTTATTTTTTTAAATAGAATTAGAGATCTTTCCAAAAAGATTATTTTTCTTTAGAAAGTAACCATAATCCTAAGTTGTCCAATTTGAACTCACATGTCACTAGTAAGACTTGTGTAAAAAAAATAGTAAGTTCACATATTTAATTAATATTTAATATATAAAGTAATATTTAAACTATAAATTAATGAATAAATCTTTAATTCACATATATTTATTTTAACCAGATTTGCTTCACATTTTTCTATTATATTGTAATTGAATTTGTACTCTAATCTTTCTCCAAGTTGGGTTTTTTACCATTACACTCTAACTAAATTTCAATTCGTCTTTTGCAAGTTGGGACAATTATATTAGTTGAATCCCACATGTTGTCGCTATATAGCTATGATAAAGCTTATTTTTATTGCAATGTATGATTTATGAAGGAAGCTATACTCTAGTGATTTGACTCTAGATGTCTATTTTCTACCTTTTTGAATTTTAATCTCTAACTTTTTACAAGAAGGCATGCATTCTTAACTATTAGAATTTTAGAACCACTCTATGTATAAATGGATCCTAGACATTAATTTTTTGTAAATTAAAATATCATCTCATCTATTAGTTAGATTACTTAAAATATATTGTAATCAATTTAGTATTTAATATTCCACCATGCAGTTCTAATGACATTGGAGAATGTTTTTGTTAAACAATTCTAATATAGTTACATATTATAAACTTAAGAAAAAAAATACAAAAAATTAACTTAAATTTAAGTTATCAATTGCTATTTTCTTGCAATAACCTTTGATTTAAAAACCTATCGTCTCTCTTTGCTCCTTTTGGAGCAACTGCTAGTTTAATATTTCATATATATATATATATATAATATGCAAACCTAGTTTCTTGACAATTCTTGAGGGGCTGCCTTTTCCTATGGGGATTTTGGTTTTACATCCATTCATAATAACATTTTGGTTTTCATAATGTGGTTGGAAAACAAATGCAAAGAGAAGCAAAAATATATCCATGTTGATTTTTTTATATACTTATTTATATAAAAAAAATTAATTAGCAAAAATATATTTATAGTTGATTTTTTTTTTATGTTATATATTTATTTATATTAAAATAATTATTTATTATATATTGTTTTATTAAGCGAAAATATATCTATAGTTGATTTTTTTTATGTTATATATTTATTTATATTAAAATATTGATTTATTATATATTGTTTTTTTAATTTAATTATAGTTGATTTTTTTTAATGATATATATTATTTATTTTAAAATAATTATTAATTATATATATATTTTAATTTAATTTGTTATATCTATTTAAAATAGAGTAGTAAAGTAGAATATAGCTAATTATTTATTAGCTGTATTTATGATTTTTAATCTTTAATAGTGTGGTTTGTTTAATTTAAGTTATTAAATTAGAAAGTACATATATATATCAAATATTATATAATTAGGCATATTTAAGTGACACAAAATAAATAAGTTAGTCTTATATTCTCTTGGAACAAATCACTAATTTCACTAGTTGTGTACTATTACGACACATAAGTTGATTTTGGACTTGCATGACACAAACTTGCATAAAAAAAAATTACTTGCATGAGACACAATCAACAACTACATAGGTTTCTTTCTCACCTTACATGCATTCACTATAACGTATAGGTGTATACATATGCCCGTATGCAAACATGGGTAAATTTTGGGTATTTGAACCTACAATATCATGATATATACCACTTTATACAATATACAATTATCTTTTTGTATCTAAAAATAATTGTGCAAATGGGAGGAGGTATATGGTCGAGTGAAAGAAATAAATGCGAAAAATGGAATATTTACCTCAATGCATGTACCACAAATAGCAACCATTAAAGAATTTGCTATGGAGAAGCTTAGTAAGGGTATATGGTGAAAAGAGTTGGGTGAAGGAAGGCATTATGTTCACTGAATTCAACCCCACTTATGATCTCCAACAAAAAGTACATTGGAGCTAGAATTTGGTGGAGAGAAAATATTATTATTGCTCAATTAATAAGTAACTCACATCAAATTTAGCATGAAAAGGGACCTTTCAAGAGAACTACAGTTAGCTTTGGAAGAAAAGGTGTGTATTTTTTTTCACTTTTCGGGTAGTGGAATTTCTGAAATTTATTTCATTTTGGGATGTGATTCTTTTAGAAAAGTCAAGGATAGTTATGGCAGCATGGTAGCATCAATTCAAAGGAGGGGTATGTTAAAATGAGGAGACCGGTACTCCCATACACTATTGTTATTTTGTGATCGTTAAAATATAATTAACTCAATAATTCAATAATTATCTAAAAAGAAAAATTATAGCAATAGGGACTTTATTCTCAGAATAAGAATTCTAGAATTTTAATTTAATGATCAATAATTATGAAGTGGATGGTAGATATTTATGCTCCATGGAATATCTTAGAGTATTCTTAGTAATAGTTACTTCATCAAATGTTGAGACTTATCTCAAAAAGTAGTTATTCACTTTCTTTCCTTTGAATTAATTTTATTAATTAAAAAAAAAATGTTAGAGGAACATGTGTCACATGAACATGAGTTAAATTTTTTTGAGAACGTGGGTGTATCGCAAGCTATGGTATTGGCCCATGGTATTGTAACGAATGCAAAGAGAAGCCAAAATATGTTCATGCTGATTTTTTTTTTATGTTATATATTTATTTATATTAAAACAATTATTAATTATATAATATTTTTCTAATTTAATTTGTTATGTCTATTGAAAATAGAGTAGTAAAGTTGTAGAATATAGTTAATTATTTATTAGGTATATTTATGATCTTTAATTTTAATAGGCATGGTTTGTTTAATTTAAGTTATTAAATTAGAGTATACATATAGATTAAATATTAGATACTTGGGCATATTTAAGTGACAAAAAATGAATAAGTCAGTTTTATATTCTCTTGAAACAAATCACTAATTTGACTAGTTTTGTATTCACATATGAGACACAATTAAAAACAACCTATGTTTCTTTCTTTCTCACCCTACATGCTTCCACTATAACTTATAGGTGTATACATACGTGTAACATACAAGATAAAAAAAAAATTACTTCTTGCATTAATACTTCAAATTTTAATCTTCTATGGCATGCTTACTAATCTTAAACATAAGTTTTATATGTAAATGAGCACATATTAAATTTTACCCTTCCGAAAAATCACCAAAACCTAACCACTAATTAAGTCTATGGTTTGCATCGACAGCTCATCACATTTTAATAAATGTCTCAAATAATGTGTGTACCAAAGTCCCCGCTCGTCATGTCCTCGGAAATTTAATACCGCAATGAATCACAAGGGTCCCTGGAATGACACATAAGTTGATTTTGACTTGCATCACACAAACTTGCATCACACAACATTACTTGCATGAGAAACAATCACAACTACGAGGTTTCTACCTTACATGCATCCAATATAACTTATAGGTGTATACATATGCCCATAGTGCAAACATGAGTATACTATCATTTTGTATTTAAAATGAATTGTGGAAATTCCGAGGAGGTAGATGGCCTAGCGAAAGAAACAAAATGAAAAAAAAATGGATTATTTACCTCAATTCATGTACCACAAATAGAAACGAGTTAGCACTTTTGTTATGGATAAGTTTAGTAAGGGTATATGGTGAAAAGAGTTGGGTAGAAAGAAGAAGTACTATGTTCACCAATTGAACCCTGACTTGTAATCTCCAAGAAAAACAAGATACTGGAGCTAGCATTTCGTGGAGAGAAAATAGTATTATTAAGCTATCAAGAAGTAACTCACATCAACTTTAACGTGAAAAGGGACCCTGGGTGAGACCTAAAGAAGCTTTGGCAAGGGAATGTATGTACTTTTTCTTTCACTTTTTGCAGTGGAATCTCACAAATCATTTCATTTTGGGATGTGATTCTTTTAAAGATGTCAAGGATAGTTATGGCAGCATGGTAGCATCAATTCAGTGCCAGTGGTATTGTCTTTTTAGTGAGGGTCATCAATTTGAGTAGGAAAATGATTAAATTGCAAAAGGAAAAAAACAAGGAGAGTGGTACTCCCATACACTATTGTTGGTTTGGTAGACATTAAAATATAATTAATTAATTAATTCAATAATTATCTAAAAAGAAAAATTAGGCAATAGGGGACTTTATTCGTAATAAGAATTCTAGAATTTTAATTTAATGATCAATAATTATGAAGTGGATGGTAGATATTTAAGATCCAAAGAATATCCTAGAGTATTCTTAGTAATAGTTACTCATCAAATGTTGGGCTCTTATCTCAAAAGAAGTTATTCACTTTCTTTCCTTTGAATTAGTTTTATTAATTAAAAAAAAATGTCATAGGACCATGTGTCAAATGAACATGAGTTAAATTTTTTTGAGAATGTGGTATTAGTAAGAGATGGTATTGGCCCATGGTACTGTAATGAATGCAAAGAGAAGCAAAAATATATCCATGTTGATTTTTTATGTTATATATTTATTAATATTAACACAATTATTAATTATATAATGTTTTTTAATTTAATTTTTTATGTCTATTGAAAATAGAGTAGTAAAGTTGTAGAATATAGTTAATTATTTATTAGGTATATTTATGATCTTTAATTTTAATAGAGGTGGTTTGTTTAATTTAAGTTATTAAATTAGAGTAGACTGATAGATGAAATATTAGATAATTGGGCATATTTAAGTGACACAAAATGAATAATTCAGCTTTATATTTTTCGAAACAAATCACTAATTTGATTTTTTTGTACTCAGTATAGACACATAAAAGATTCAGGAATTACATAACATAAACTTGCATCACACAACATTATTTGCATATAATAATAATAAAAAGCCAAGTATATTTCTTTCTCTACCTTACATGCTTCCACTATAACTTAGAGGGTACATATGTGTAACATACAAGAGCAAAACAAAATTTACTTCTTGCATTAATACTTCTATGGCATGCTTACTATTCTTTAAGCATAAGTTTTAGGTTTTTATAAACTCTCAAGAATATTAAATTTTACTCCTTCCGAAAATCACGAAACCTAACCACTAATTAAGTCTATGGTTTGCGCCTCGTAGAAGCTCATCACATTTTAATAAATGTCTCAAACATCAGGTAACAATAACCTACATCATGTCTTGGAAATTTAATACCGCGATTAACTGTGAGATTTCTTGGATTCGGGTTCAAGTTTTAATGGGCCACCTTCCTTTCTGCTCACTGACCGATCCTTGGAGATCTATGGTGGTTGTGTTCGGTGGTAAATGACTTGGTTTATCCCAGAAAACGAATCTACCTTCCCATGTATGCATGTGTGAATATGCTGAGGATAATAAGGACTCCTTCCTCTTGCTAGCATATTAGTGAAATTCACTTGAGTTTGACCACAGAATTTGTCTAGTTGAGTAGCTTTTTTTTCTAGTGTCAACTGCTCTTTGCATTTTCTTATATGTACTCTATATTGGATGACATGAATATTCTCTCCTTTGGTAGTATGAGTTGTTGTTGAGGATTTTCTCATGTGACCTTTGGGCCGGTTTTATTGCGTAATTAATTATTGTAATTTCTTTGTTTGAAATGTTTAGTCAGTTTGTGATTTTTTTCTTTTCTAAATGTATCATAGACAAATTTTCATGGAATTTTTTTTTACAGAAACATACAGTAATTATCTATATAATATACAAGTATATATATTTATTATTATGTCATTTTTTTTTGTATTTAAATTATTTATTGTACAAACTTAAATACATGTTGCTAATTTTTATTGCCACATATTATTATTAATATATATATATATATATAGTATAAAATTTATTAAAGGCATCCTATTTCACTTCACTTTGCTTTATAGCTAGATATCTCCGTTTAGTATGCGTATTCTCGGAAATGAAAAGTTTATTTTGTCGTAGTAGGCAATGAGTTCGGGTTGAGATTACCTCCTCATTCCCAACCAATGGTTCACTCCGCAACAAGCTTTTAGATGATAGATTTTCTATAGTTTGTTTACTTGCTTTGACTTTGTATAGTCAATTTGTAAATATATTTCAATAACATAATCTCTTTTCAGCTATTATTTTGTATGCATCTTGACAGATTTTAAAAATATTTGCAACAAATATTTACAAAGAGCTCATATTATTGTTTTTGCGTAACTTACAGTATTAATTTGCGTAATTAAAAGTACTTTGCAAAAATTCTTATTTTAGTTGCGTAAACTCACAAGATTAACTTGGCGTAACTCATAATAATAATTGGCAAGAATATTGTAAGTATTTGATGAGTTCATGAATAACATTGCAAACTCATTTCCTTGTTTCCAGTATTGATCCATAACAATATTGTTTTCGTGAAGCTTATTAAACATATCCGTGTGCAAGTAACTATAATAAGCTTCCCGATCAAATTATCCGAAATGAACGCTTATTTATCCGAATGTGAAATTGGCTTATGATGTTCACCCAACCATCACGAGAGGCGATTATGTCCTTCTCTTTTCACCCATGCTTTACACAAGAGAGGTTTAGGTTGACAAAGTTTTCTCTTGTGACCTCGTGACCCTAAGTCTAATCGTAACTAGAAATTATTAGAACTCAATGATTTCCACGTTTCTTTACTACCAAATGAAATCCTCACTCTCTTCCTTAGTTAATGAACATAACCCATTTTCCTCACCGGGATGTATCTTTATCCTCAGAGGAGTAGGTAACTATTCAAAATTGTCCAACCACTTCTCGCTCTTGGAATACTTTTACCATCAACCTTTTTAATTTTTATGGAACTACTTTTCCATAACTAATTTTATTTTTCATAACAACAAAAACAATAAAATTTTCCCGTAAAACAATAAATGTTTTGGTCCTTTCTTTAAAATAATAAAAAAAATGTCATATTTCTATTTAACGACTACTTAATACTTACCCTACTTGTTATAACTTCCCCTTGAAGTAACACTATCCACGCGTGTTTCACTCCTTAGCCTCTGTAGTTAACCATAGGTATGCCTCACGTACAAAACTCTCATCTTCCTAGGTGGCCTTATCCGAGCTGGAAGTGCTTCACTACACTTTAACTCCGGTGATGACTTGCTTCGGAGCATGATTTCTCTCTCGGTCGTTATATACGTGAGGTTCAACTAGAAACTCACCATCCATCTCTACTCGCAAACAACGAAGTTTTTTTTTTTGTCAAATAAATTGACATAAAAATTTATGTTTTCAACTTAGGATTTTTCTAATTATTCATACTTGAATGTTCTACAATGGATTACATGCTTTAGATCATGTAAATATCTCTTTAGTAGGGACACGTGAAAAACATTATGCACCCAAATGCGGCTAGGTAAGGCCAACCCATATGCCATAGGGCCCCACCCTTTCCAATATCCGAAAGCACCGTTGCACTGTGGGAGCTAACTTGGCACAAGAGACCCATCCTCAAGGTGTTCTTATTTGGTTTGATCCGCACATACACATGATCACCCACCTCGCACTCTCAATAAGTCCTTTCTTTCTCTCGCGTATATCTTATGTTGATCTTGTGCAACTTCCAAGTTTTTCCCGATCTTCCTTACCTCCTCGGTTCCATTTCAGCCAAAATTTATATTCCAAGCATTAACTTAGTTTCGGGCTACTCTAATTAATGGAGGTATGAAATTTTCGTCCATATAGAGCTTTGAAAGGACTCATCTTAAGAGTCTCCCTGATAATCCATTTTCTCGTAAGAAAATTCAACTAGGTGTAAATATTCTTCCCATTTTGTTGGTTACTACATCAGCATACATGCATATCATGTCTTCCAAAACCTAATTTACCCATTTTGTTTGTCCATATGTTTGTGGATGATAAGCAGAGATGAAAATTATTTGGTTACCAAACCCGTAAATAAAGTTTTCCGTAATGTTGAACTAAACTTCACATCTTTTTTCCGAAATGACATTATTTGGAATATGATACAGCCTAAAAAAATATAAAAAAATATCAGTTATGTGTACAATTCCATGACCGTACTAGTATAAAATGTGAAGCCTTTCTTTCAAACTCGTCGATAACCACCATAATGGAATCATTGTGCCTTTTTAACGTAGAAACCGCAATTAAGTCTATTGAAATGACTTCCCATTTCCATTCAGCATGTGCATGGGCTGCAACAATCCAGATAGGTGTCGATGCTCCACCTTAACATGGTTGACACTCCAAACACTTGTTTAAGTATTCAACGATGTTCCTTCTCATGTCAGGCTATAAATAAACTTTTGTAATCGTCATCAACATTTTCCGGTATCCTAGGTGTCCCGCATAATTACTACGATGATATTCATTCATGATTACCTCCTTTGATCCATAGTTTGGTATGTATATCTTTCCGTAAAAGCTAGCATTTGTTCTTAACCGACTCCATATTCAGAATTGCTTCCTTGCTCTCCGTCTCCTCCATTTGTTTCCATGGAAATTGGTATTCAAGATCCTTCCGTGCTTCCTATTTTACTTGATCTAAGAATTTTCATTCAAGCCGGTTATAGTAAATATCTTAAACACAATGTGCTTTCCTACTCAAGGCATCCGTCACATGGTTTTCCTTACCATTCATGAGCTAAATATCCATATAAAACTTAGTTAGGAAGGCATTCCATCTTCGCTTCGTTGGGAGTTTAAATTAGCTTTCGACGTAACTAGGCTACTATGGTCGATTTTAATACACACTTCTTTCCCAAGCAGTGTGTAGTGTCTCCATACCTAGAGTGCATGTACCACCGTTGTTAACTCCAAGTCATGTGCCAAATATATTTTCTCTTGTTCTTTTAACTTCCTTGACTCCACAGCCACTACCTTCCCTTCGTGATAAACCTGCCCCAACTCCTTCCTTACATGCATCCGTAAAAACCTAAAACTCTTTATTGGGGTCAACTACCCTCAACACTCGGAGTAGTGGTGAACAAACGCTTTAACCTTCCCCGAAACTATGCCGGCACTCAATAGTCCACTTAAATAATTTTCTCTCATTTGCAAGGAGGTGATTGAAAATAAATTTTAGAGAACCCTTTCCAATGAATCTTCAGTACCCAAATTAACTTACAAAGGATTGGATATTCGCCACATTTTGGGGAACATGTGCTATCTCCCATAATTTTTCTTAATTTTTTCTCGGGGTCACCGCCTATCCCTTCATGAAATATCATGGCCTAAGTAATCGAATTTCTACTTTGAAGAAATCGCATTTGCTGAAATTAGTGGCTGCAACCTGTCTTTCCTTAACATTTCCAACACTATTCTTAGGTGCTCCTTATCTTCTTCCTGATTCTTAGAATAGATTAAAATATCATCAATAAATATTAGCACAAATTTATCCAATAAGGGATTTAACATACCATGCATTAATCTTATAACTGTTACTGATGCATTTGTTAAACCGAAGGGTAGTACCACAAACTCATAATGCTCATACCTACTACGGAAAGGAGTATTGTAGATATCCTCATCCTTGATCTGATCTGGGTGGTATCCTGCACGATAAGCCTATTTTTAGAATACTATGGCCCCTTTCACCCGAATAAACATGTCATCAATCTCGAGGCAAAGGATATTTATTTTTTACTGTCAATTTATTCAACTTGTCTATAATCCATACACATTTGCATGGATCCATCTTTCTTCTTTACAAATAGCACCGGTGCTCTCCAAGGGGATAAAACTCCGACGAATGAATCATTTTTCTAGTAGCTATTGCAATTGAATTTTTAATTCCGCTATTTCCGAAACACTCATTTTGTAAGGATCTCTTGAAACTAGTAGATGCTCCTAGAATTAACTCAATGGTGAGGTCAATATCTCTACTTGGGGGTAATCAAAAACTTTTTCTCTGAAATACATCCATAAAGTCTTGTACCACCGGTATGTTCTCCATCATAGGGAACTTCTCCTTTGGAATTGGCATATCCACCGAATAGCATAAATATGACATCCCTTCCCCGATACACTTATTCATTTGAAATGTTGTAAAAGGACATAGCCGTAGTGTTTTCTTGGTTCCTGAATCTCTTTGTGTGTTCCATCTTGAATTCTATAGTAAATAATCTTTTCTTTGGCTGGGCCACCAAATTCCAATGTTTTCTAGCCATACCGTACACTCAGAAAACATCATATGATCCTACGAAGGCAGATGTTCAGATCCACGTTCAATCGTCGGTCTTCCAATTTCCAAAGTACACTTTGAATTTTGCACTTAATTTTTTTTTCTTGCTCCCGTGGCTAGTCATGTAATTACCAAGGATTTTTGAATTTCTAATCTTTTGATTTACATACTTCTACTATTTTGCATTTTACATAAATTAAATTGCACTCCGGGTCAACCAAAATAGAAATGTATCAGCAGCAGCTTTTACCTTCCAACCGGTATAATCGTTGGCTCATAATCTGCTTAACGATCTTCCAAAGCTACGTTTATTCAAGGTGTCTTTCGAGCTACATCTCCAACTCGTAGAATCTTCCTAAATATTAGTAACTATTTCACTTCCCCCCCTCATTAAGAAAAAAAAATTTGGTAATAATGCACCTCACCACACCTCCAACACCGTAGGGGTTGTTTGGAAATGTTTCCTTGTTTAGGCATACCGAACTTCACGCAAAATTTTTCAAATTGTTCCTTCTCCGCACCCTTGAACTTTGAACTATTTTTTCCGTCCTTTTTTTGGTCGCCAAATTTTTCCCACTTCCAATTCTTTTCGTTCGACTATTGGTAGCACATTCTTGCCTTTCGAATTTCTTTGTCCATGGTCCTAGGATTTTACGAATTCAATCTATTCCTTCATGTGAGTTGGAAAAGTACTCGTGAACCTTGAACTCTTAGTTTCCTTTCCTCTCTCGACATAAGGAAGATATCTTAATAAGGAGGTGAACTTGGTAATATACTCGTCCATAGTCATCTAACCCGGCTTCAAACCACAAATTTATCTAGATTTTTTTGTCATAGAAATGTTTTTTAAATATTTTTCTTTAAAGTATTGTTGGAATGAATCCTATGTCACATATTTATCTTCAATGCTAGGAACACTTCTTTACTCTCCGACTATAGAGTGGCTTTTTATCTCAACCGGTAAAATGGCTAGTTTGGCTTTGCTGTTTATACTCATATACTTGAAAGTAATTATTCATATTTATCAACCAGGCTCTCGCTTTACCTTATTAGTTTTTTTATCGAATGTAGGTGGTTTTATTTTTCAAAACCCACCATGTAGCTCCACTTTTTTGCTTTCTAATTTCCGTTGATCTCCGACACACACGTACACGTTTCATTATAGTTCTTATTCTTGTTTATTCGCTATGAAGGTATCCTACCGATTATGTCCGTGGTTTGGTCCTTTGGTTTCTCCTCTTCATTCTATTCTTCCATATCCCTATCGGTATTGGGTTGTAACACCCTTCATTTCGCTTGTCGGAAAGGATCTTAAGTATCCTTTCTTGTTCTTGCATCATACGTTCATTCTCAACTTAAATATTCTATGGCATGCTTACTAATCTAAAATCGTAAGTCTTAGGTTTATATGTAAACAAACACATATTAAATTTTACCCTTCGAAAACTCACAAAAACCTAACCATTAATTAAGCCTATGGTTTACGTCGGTAGAAGGTCATCAAATTTCATAAATGTCTCGAATATTGTGTGTACCAAAGTCTTGTTGTCATGTCCTGGAAATTTAATATTGTGACAAATTTGTGAGATTTGTTGGATTCAAGTTCAAGTTTTAATGGCCACTCTCCCCTTCTTGATCTGTGGTAAATTTTCGATACCCTTAACCAAGACCTTTTAGTTTGGGTGATAAATTAGAATTTCATTCATTGAGGCATTAATGAACTTTAAATTAACAATCGCATGTTGTAAATAAGAGAAACGTAATATAAGCCAAAATCAACAATCATAAGAAGATGTCGTCGATAACGACTTCGTCTAGAGGACTACATCTCGGTCTTCGCAGTATCACGATGGTGTAGGCCACTACACTAAGTGTTCTAAGTAGAAGATGTACATGGATGTGTTTTTCTAACATACAAGGAAAATGACCTCACGCAAGAGTGGATAGACCTCTCTACAAGATTTTCCATTGCAAATCTCTCATGCATAAGAAGGACTCTTACCGCATAACGATTTCTCAAGCATAAAGACTCGAAAATCCCCGCCAACATGTAAAACAACGGATCTCAATGACATATATGTGTAAGGTGAGTATCCCTCTAACATGGCATAAAAGGGATCTAAAAAATAATACAAGTCCATGACAAAGGACATCAATAAAAATAAAAAACAAGACAACATCCCATGACTCATACATCAATGTGGATTTTTACATCGTTAGCATCTTGGAAAATAAGTACATGAAAGAATCACATCATATAGCTCACGTTGAAGATGACTCAAGAATGGTTGCTATCACAAGCAGATCTGAAAACACCATCATGATTGTGACGTCGAAAGGTGAAATTAACTTCTCACTCCCCGAAAATTGACACCCGCAACTTCACTTCAAAAGTGGCCGAAAATTTAAATCATAGATGAAAATTTTGAGTATATCATCGCCGTTGTGATGTCAATAGTGAAAAAAATGACTCGTCGATTTGCCGAATTCGAGAAAGGAAGATCCGGGCAAAATGGAATCTTTTAGATTCCCATTAGGTTCCTCCAAGTAGTTTCTCCATGGGTGTATTGAAATCGCAACTCAAAAGGAAAATCCGACATCTCCATTTCATTCCGTACAAAAAACCGTGAAAAATGACTATAAACTTGACTATATTCCGACATGGAGAAAAATTACCTTCCCGGGAATATTTCAAGGCTTATGGTTCCACCTGCATAATTACTAATCCACGCTCATGTTTCCACCTGAAAATGTGCTCGATCTACATGGGCACTCCTGCTCTGGTCTAGCTTGGGTGCACCATGTAAATGCTGGGTTTAAGTATATTTCTTGGGTGGAGTTTTAAAAAAACCTGTTTAGATGAGTTGGTTTGGATCCATTTTAGGAGGGAGAAGGTCGGGTGTTCAAACCATGACCCCTCCTAAAAAGGATTAATATCGTGCCATTTATTTTTTAAAAACCACATACATATTTTTTAACCAAAGTGGAAGGTGTCAGACCCACATTGGGCGGCCTGCCCCTTAACTCCCACCAGCAGAGTTGGCTCTGTACTGACACCCGCGCCACCCACATTACATTGGAGCTATCACATGCTGTAGCATGGAGTGGAGGATATTTGCGATTCTGTCGGTGGACCGGCCAGCTATTAAGTTGAGCGGGTTCGACACCCACCGCAACTATGTTTTATGGTGGTCGCTATATGAAACATGTTTGTAATATATGTTGGTTTTTGTGGGTCCGGCAGGGGTCACGACCCGTTGGATCTTCCAATATATATTTTTAAAATATGTTATAGTTAGTCGGGTGGAGTGCCAGGGGTGGTGTCTTGCCACCCCCTTTTTTTAATTAATTTTTTGTTGTAATTAAAAACAAATTATAATTTTTTGAAAATTATGATTTTGACCGTAGGAGTGAAATTAATCATCCCACAAATTTTGCTAGAATCTATCGTGAGCTTGCCAGAATCCGATGGGCAGGAAAGGTCAAATTTGCATCGTCCTTAACCTGCCCAGTCATTCACGTCAAACCAAAACTTTTACCACTCCTATCCTTCGCATACGAGCTTGATTTGATGAACCATTCACACCATTGCGATTAGTGTGACAAGCTCTTCAACCTGAACCTGGTTCGAGAGAAATACAAACACTTTGAGTTTTGAGCGCTTTTTGTCCTGCATGTGTCTCTAGAGCCACTTGGATCAATCCTCCCCACTAAGGAGCTTTTGGTCCTCTAAAAGCATCAAAATAATCTGCATTGATGTGTACTACTACACCACAAGCGTCTGGAAAAGTCACCCTTCCTTCTCCTTCACCTGTGTCCTCCAGAGCCATAAGTGCTGAACTAACACCTACATCTCTTGAAAACTTGTTGTACAATCCCATGCAAACACATGCTCAAATTGACCAATCTATGACACAAATATTCCCATACTTGCCACGAGCTTATAAGATGTACTCAGTAGTCAAGTTTACATCAAAAGGGAATCATACCTGAGCTACCTTTACCAAACAAGACTTCATTGTCGCATTTCGAAGTGATGGTAAACACCTAATCACTATTACATGAAAGAAATGCATCAAAGGACTCATGAAACAAGGGAAACACCATATTCATCGCATTTCGAAGTGATGGTAACACCTCATCACTTATACATGAAAAAAATACAACACACGACTTATAAAAACAAGGCTAACATGAATATCATTATCGCTCAAACAAGTGATGGAAAGCACATCACTTTCAAAATTAAAAATGCAACAAATAATTTTTCAAACATGACCTTCTCCTCCTCCTCTCGACCCCCCATTCCTCGCTCTCTCCTCCTCCCCCCTCCTCTTCCCTCTTCCTCCTCCCCCCTCCTCTTCCCTCTACCTCCATCCTCTCCACCCTCTCCTCTTCCCTATCCCCCTCCTCGATCCTCTCCCACTCCTCTCCCCTACCCCCCTCCTACTCTTCCCCCCCTCCTCCTCAACCTTCCTGTCACCCAACTCCCCTCTCCCACTATGCCTCCCCCTCCCCCCTCGCCTCCTCCTTTTCACCTTATATCACCCCCAACCTCCTCCTCCTTCTCCTACCTCTCCCCCTTCCTCCTCCTCTTCCCTCCCCTTCCTCCTTCTCTCACCTGCTCCCCCATCCTCTCCCTCTCCTCTCCCCTCCCCCCCTCCTGTGCTTCTCCCCTCCTACTCAACCTCCCCCCCCCCCTTCCTCCTCCTCCCCCTCCTCGTTTCCCCTCGTCCTCCCTCTCCCCATCCATCATCTCCCTCTCCTACCCCTCCCCTATCCTCTTGCCCCTCTCCTCTCCCCTCATCCCCTTCTCCTTTTCCCCTTATACCACCTCCAACCTCCTTATACCACCCCACCTCCCCTCCTCCATCTCTGCCTCTCCCTCCTCCTCCCCTCCCCTCCGCCTCTTCCTCCCTCTCATCTCCCCTCCCCTCCCCCTCCTCTTCCCCATCTACTACCCTCAACCTCCTCCTATTCCCCCTCGCCCCCCCTTCCTCCCTCCTCCCCCCGCCCCCCCTTCCTCCCTCCTCCCCCCTCCATCCTCTCCCCCTCCTCTCCCCTCCCCACTCTTGCTCTCCCCCCCTCCTCCACCTTTGCACCCCTACCGCTTCCTCCCTCTCCCCCCTCCTCCTCCTCCTCCCTTTCCACATCCATCCTCTCCCTCTCCTCTCCCCTATCCCCCTCTTTCTCTTCCCCATATACCACCCCCAACCTCCTCATCCTCCCCCTCCTCCCCTTCCTCCCTCTCCCTCCCTCCATCCTCTCCCTCTCCTCTCCCCTCCCCGCTCTTGCTCTTCCCCCCTCCTCCACCTCTGGACCCCTACCACTTCCTCCCTCTCCCCACTTCTCCTCCTCCTCCCTTTCCACATCCATACACTCCCTCTCCTCTCCCCTATCCCCCTCTTGCTCTTCCCCATATACCACCCCCAACCTCCTCCTCCTTCTCCTCCTCTTCCTTTCTCTCCTCTCCCCTCCCCCTTCCTAATCTTCCCTATATACAACCCCCTCCCCCTTACTCCTCCCTCTCCCCATCCATCCTCTCCCTCCTCATTTTCCCCTTATACAACCCCCGACCTCCTCATCCTCCCTCCTCACCCCTCTCCTCCTCCCTCTTCCTCTCCCCTCCTCCTCCTCCCTCTACCCACCCATCCTCTGCCCCCCCCCCCCTGCCCCCGCACCTCACTGTCCCCATCCACCCTCTCCCTCTCCTCTCCTCATAACTCCCACCAACCTCCTCCTAATTCATCTCTCCTCCCCTCTCCTCCTCATCCTCCTCCCCATCTCCATGTCTCCCTCTCCTCCACCATATCCTCTTGTCACTCTCAAAATCCACCCTCTCCCTCTCTTCTCCTCATTCCCCTCACCTTCCCACCTCCTCCTGATTCATTTCCCCTCCCCTCTCCCCTGCATGCTCCTCTCGATCTCTGCCCCACCCCGCCTTCCACCTCATCCTCATCCTCCCCACCTCCCCCTACTCCCTCTCCACGCACCTCAACCTCCTCCTCCTCCGCTTCCTCCTATACATGTCCTTCTCCTCCGCAGATGCCTCTACCTCCTCCTCTTTCACACATCTTTCCTCCTCTCTCAATCTCTTGCTTTCTCTTCTACTATTAATAACATCAATAACATAAATTCAACAACATAACATAATAAATAAAGTAAAATAAAACCACACTCTACATCACATATTCAAATATAATAAATAAATGATTATTTAAATTTTAGGATACAATAATAAGAAATATTCATTACTGAATTTTATATTAATTTTAATTATATATAAATATAATTATAAATAATCCATCCATGATTTATAAACAAGAAAGTTAATTATTTAAATATATAAAAAGAGATAAAAAAGCATTGATCTTAAAAAAATCAATTCTTTTTATTTACAAAGTATAATATTTCTTTATAATATAAACTACATCTCTATGACTGAGTATATACATAAATCATCTCTTAAAGAAACTAATTATTATTCAATCATATAATTATAAAAAAAATTTGAAAACCTTAATTATTACTCAACTATATAATCATGTACTTATTGTATAACCTTTGATGAAAAATTTTTATAATATAAATTTTATATCGTTTACGAGGAAAATTTATATATCGTAAAAACAATTTTTTTTTAACTTCGATTTTATTCGATTGGAAAAATTTTATACATCTAGAAGGAATATTACATTATATAAAAGTGTATTCATCATATCTATTTATAGACATGGAATCTAATATAAATTAATATGTTCAAAATTAATATTGACTTTTTAATATCTAGATAACTAGTTTAGACAATCGATATGGAAACTACTAGTTCAGAAGTATTAGACTTTTTTTTTACAAAAGTATGAACTAGACCACAACTCGAAACCCCATAAGTGCAAAATATTTGGGGCAGATTGTGTAAGCAAAACCTTATTTCCTGCGCTACTAATGCGTAAGGCCGTATTGAATACTATTAGGGTATTCCGAGTACAATCAAGGATCTAAACAATTGGATTGTCCAAGGAAGAGGAGGGTTGCATGGTCTAGAATTTCGACCCAATAAGCATCAAATTATTCCCTAAACAACTATTCGATCACTGAAATAATTGTAAGTGCATAAGATTTCGGGTAGATTCTGAAAAGGAAAACCTCTAGGCAAGTTCGTATGTGAAAGAATTGGGGGTAGATTCTGAAAACAAAATCTCAGGGCAAGTTCGTATGTGAAAGATTTAGGGTAGATTCTGAAAACAAAACCTCTGGGAAAGTTCGTATGTGAAAGATTTTGGGTAGATTCTGAAAACAAAACCTCTGGGAAAGTTCGTATGTGAATAGGACAAGTTCGCATGTGAATAGGGCAAGTTCGTAGGGCAAGTTCGTATGTGAATAATTTGAGCTATAAACTAATGGGCGAGTCTGCACGCGAATAAATTTGTGGTGATACCTGAGTAAAGATGAATGAGGGAGGCCGAAATTTAAATTTATTAGTCCAAACGTCTACTATTGTTTCGACTATTTGTTTCTTTATATTCTTCCAACCACAAATAAGAAACATCAGAGAGAGTTTCATGTTTATCTTTTTTAAGCTTTTGTTTTTAGACGTGACTGTTGAAACTTACCCAAAAAAACATATAAATTATGAAAAGAAAAGATTACAAAGACATATGCCTCTATTTTTGAAGACATTTAACCGCAATCGAAGAGATATTAACCTATTTTTGAAGACATATTAACCACAATCCAATTTCTAGCTCAAATTCTAAATGGGATTCAATAACCACAATCGAAGACATATTAACCTATTTTTGAAGACATATTAACCGCAATCGAAGACATATTAACCACAATCCAATTTCTAGCTCAAATTCTATATGGGATTCAATAAACACATGAAAATATATGCCCAGGTTGGGTATCTCGTTTTTCTTTTCCATTTAAAAATTAATATAGGTTACATGAAGGTTACGTACCTGAATTTTGTGTCTAACTACTCCTCTGCCATTATTTATCTGAATACTGACCTTTGCATTATATATCTATCTCAACACTCTTGAATGGACCTGGAGCTGGGATATTAACAAACATATACACCAGGTCAGAATTCACATTGCAAATTGATATGAGATATAACACAATTGTTTTTAATCAAGATTAAGAAAATAATATCCCTTGTTCGTTGTGGAAAAAAGATTTCAAAACAAAATACTTAAAAAAACAAAGACTACAAAATATTACCATTATAATCTGCTTCTGTGGAGAAAGACCAATATGTGAATAGGTGTAGTGTGATCTGATGCTTCTGTCTCTCTTAAAACCCTTGCCTCCACCACCTATTAAATATCAAACAGCAATACAAACCCGAACAAAAATACATGCACATACAGAAATAACACAGAGAATAGAACACGGGACTCAGCGAATACAAGAAACGAGAGAGAAAAACAAACGGTCTGGGAGGCGGAGGAAGAAATTGGTGAAAGCAAAAAAGATTGAATTGAACAAAAAGAAAGAGAAGCCAATGAACAGATATATTTTCTCCTATTCAACGGATATATTTTCATGACATTCAATGATGGAAGAGTGAAATTGTTGAACTTGATAAACACAACTTGTGATTCATAACGGTTGTTTTTTTTCGAATTAGGATTATAGTTTTTATAATTTAGCCAAGTAAATATGCAAACCAAGTTTCTATAACGGTTCTTGACCGGGGTGCTTTTTGGACTAGGGGTTTAAGAACCCACAATGCAATAGTAAATTATTTGTTTTACATTAAGAAATTTAGAAATTTGTTACACGACTGCTTTTTCCTATCGGGAGTTTTAGTTTTTTACATTCTTGATTTACGTTCTAAAATTTTCCTTTTAGCAATGTCTGTAATAAAGTTGTAGAATATAGTTAATTATTTATTAGGTATATTTATGATCTTTAATTCTAATAGGAGTGGTTTGTTTAATTTGAATTATTAAATTAGATAGGATATATAGATTAAATATTAGATAATCGGGCATATTTAACTCACACAAAATGAATAAATTAGTTTTATATTCTCTTCAAACAAGTCACTAATTTAACTAGTTTTGTACTCACATGATATATAAGTTGATTTTAGACTTGCATGACACAAACTTGAACCACAAAACATTACTGGCATGAGACACAACCAACAACTACGTAGGTTTCTTTCTCACCTTACATGCGTCCACTATAATTTATAGGTGTATACATATGCCCCAATGCAAACATGGGTAAATTGGGGATATTTGAACCTGGAATATCGTGATACATACCGCTTTATTATCAAAGTGATGCACAATATACAATTATCCTTGTGTATCTAAAAAGAATTAAGTGAATAGTTGGAGGTAGATGACCAAGAGAAAGAAATAAAATGGGAAAAATTGAATATTTACATCAATGCATGTACTACAAATAGTAAGGAGTTAAAGAATTTTGTTATGGAGAAGTTCAATAAGGGTATATGGTGAAAAGACTTGGGTAGGAAGAAGAAGTATTATGTTCACGAATTCAACCCCACTTGTAATCTCCAACAAAAAGAGTACGTTGGAGCAGGCATTTAGTGGTGAGAAATTATTATTATTGCTTGATTAAGAAGTAACTCACATCAACTTTCACATGAAAAGGGACCATGGAAGAGACCTAAAGAAGCCTAGGAAGAAAAGGTGTGTACTTTTTTCACTTTTGGGGTAGTGGAATCTTAAAATCATTTCATTTTGGGATGTGATGGTATTGTCTTTTGAGAGAGGGGATTGTTAGAAGGTTGGGACAGCCCATCATCAATTTGAGTATGAAAATGATTGAATTGCAGAAGAAAAAAAAACAAGGAGACTGGAATTTACAATTTGCTGTTACCCGTATTACTAAAATATACCATCCATTAATTCAACAATTATCTAAAAAGAAAAAATTATAGCAATAGGGACTTTCGATCTATAATAAGAATTCTAGAATTTTAATTTAACTATCAATAATTATGAAGTGGATGGTAGATATTTAAGCTCCATAGAATATCCAAGAGTATTCTTAGTAATAGTTACTCATCAAAAGTTGGGATTTATCTCAAAAGTAGTTATTCACTTTCTTTCTTTTGAATTAATTTTATTAATTAAAAAATGTCATAGGAGCATGTGTCACATGAACATTATTTAAAGTTTTTTGAGAATGTGGTATTAGTAAGCTATAGTATTGGCCCATGGTACTGTATCAAAACCTATTTCCAAGTTAACAATCTCTATAATAAAGTGGAGATTATTCCTCATGGTAAAGAATCTCTCTCTCTCTCTCTCTCTCTCTCTCTCTCTCTCTCTCTCTATATATATATATATATATATATATATATATATATATATATATATATATAACTGCTTCAAGGGATGCTCCCAACCTAGTACGCAAGAGGTATTGCAATGTCTTGTCTTGTAAACATTTTGACTCAGTTAAAATGCATAAAAATGAAAACAAAAACATTAATGTAATGTAAACATTTTAGATCCACCAAAATAAAAAAACAAAAATAATCCTATTTTAAAATAAATATTCTACATTATTATTATTTTTTTATTATTAATTTTTGTTGAATAGTTAAGGTAAACTTGACTTGGTCAAGTTATTGGTTATTTTTTGGCTCTAGGTTTATGAGATCCCATCTTATTCATGTGGAAGATGTATTATTTAAATGGGGGAATTAAATCAACCTACATCCATCTTAACTCCATATCTAGCAAGCATTGAGAGGCATCAAATCTCTTGAGATGGAAATATTTTAATATGGAAAGAAATTTGATCCCTTTCAAGGTTTGGTATATGTGGAGTTAACTTGGATTTAGGCTAGTATTAATAATAATTTAAAATAAATTTATAATTTAGCTAATTTTATTAATTCTTTAAATATTGGTATTGTAAGATGTATCATGAGGAAAAAATTATTTTGATGCCTATCCATATTTATAATATGAGTGAAATATATATATAAATTTAAAATATCATATAAAAAGTTTCTTAATGTAACATCCCCTGTAGAAATTATATAGAATCTCTATACCAATGGATTCAATCCAATCTTGTGATGTACTAAAACAAGATATTGAATATTTCTACTATATTTGTGAAATATAAAACAGTCTCTCAATCACATGTAAGTAAGAGAAATAAATTATCAATCACACAAAACAAGATGTATCTTCAGGAAAGAATATGCTCAAAACCCCTCTATCATATATTGTAAAAATTCAAAGAATCATGAAACAATACAATGCTTTCTAACACTGATAAAATCATGCACTCTCCTCCCTATTTCACTCTAATCCCGCTCAAAATTGACTAGCAATTCTCAAGAAAATTTGAAAAACAGTTAGCCAATTCTCAACCCCTCCTTAGCCCAGCCTTGCTCACGTAGTCCCTAAACAATTAATCCATATTAAATAGGATAATCAACCTTACTTGATTGCGCAATCCATCATGGGCTTCCCACTACTTTATAATTGGGCTCAAATAAGTTTTCTGATACTGATAGTTATGTTCACTTTAACCTCTGTATCAACTAGGTTTTCATAAGAACTGGCATGCATGAATCTATTAAAAGTGACTCATCGGTTATGTGATTGATCACTATTTTTTTCAAAAGAACTGGCATGCATGCATATATTAAAAGTGACTCGTCAGTTATGTGAATGATCACTACTTGTGAATGAAATCTAATTTAATTCACTGGACATCTAGCTATCTCATCACTTAGATAGAACTAGTTAAACTGAGTTTGTTTTGTGTCGGAGTTAAGGTCCTCCAGATGGTAAGGAAGGGAACCAATGAATCAGGGTTACGAAGGTTGATCTGCCTTGGAGTGTGGTCCGAAATGAGAAATTCCCCGCGGTTATCCATGAACTGCAATCAAGTCTTCCATATGCACATAAAGTAAATATGCAAACCGAGTTTTTTGACGATTCTTGAGGGACGGCGCTTAGGGACGGAGCTTTTTGGATTAGGGGTTTAAGGACCCACAATGCAATAGCAAATCATTTGTTTTATATTAAAAAATTTAGAAATTTGTTACACTGCGGCTTTTTCCTATAGGGATTTTTAGTTATTTACATCCCTTCGTGATTTACTTTATAAAATTTTCCTTTTATCAAAGTCTGTAATAACAAATGTGGTTGGAAAACAAATGCAAAGAGAAGCGAAAATATATCCATGTTGATTTTTTTTATATATTTATTCATATAAAAACAATTATTAAGGGAAAATATATTTATAGTTGATTTTTTTTTATGTTATATATTTATTTATATTAAAATAATTATTTATTATATATTGTTTTATTAAGTGAAGATATATCTATAGTTGATTTTATTATCTTATATATTTATTTATATTAAAATAATGATTTATTATATATTGTTTTTTTAAATTTAATTATAGTTGATTTTTTTTTTATGATATATATTATCTATTTTAAAATAATTATTAATTTTTTTATTTTTTTATTTTTATTTTTTTTATTTTATTTTTTTTTTTTTTTTTTTTTTTTTTTTTTTTCTGAATTGGACTAAATCTATTAATCGAAAATATGATACAAGATGGTGATACAATCAAGAGAGACAGAGAGCCGGCAACCGGCAATGATAGGACTATCAACCTCAGTTCCGGCGGAGTGAAGCAAGCAAAGAACAACAACCAAAAACTGGAAAGCTGAAATACTGATCTCTACCCAGATTGGGTAGAAGTCTCAACACGAAGCTTTTTCCCTTTCCTATTTTTGACTTTGACCCACCCATCCAGGGGCGAATGAGCAACAACAACTTGAATACTGGGGTTCTCCGAGGGGTGCCCCTCCTTTTCTGAATCTGAGGAGGAGGTCAAATGCGCACGTTTCTGGGCGATGGCTAAATTGGAGGGTTGTGCCGGTCCATCATTGGAAAGAACCCCAGCTTGAGGGGCCTGATCCAAATCAGCGTCGCTGGCTTCATCTTCAGAGCTAGAAGAGTCAGAATCCACGACAGGAGGTGGAGAGCAGGGAGCCCATCATTTGGATTTGTGCTTGGAGAGGTTATCCTTTTTCTTTTTTTCCGGGAGAGAAGGGCAGGTGGACTGCATATGCCCTGTTTGGTGGCAATGTCGACATTGGAAGGCAGTATTTTCGTAATCTATTTTCTGGGTCCAGACAAATTCGTTTATCTTAAGAATGATTTGGTCTGGAATCCCCTTACTTAAGTCTAGCTCCACACATATTCTGGCATAAGTGTAGAGACCTATTCTTTCCCTGCTGTAATCCCCCGTAATGAAACTGCCCAAGGTGTTTCCTATAGCTTTGTAGACTGCAACATGCCATAAGTGGACATGTAGGTTTGGAAGTCTGATCCATACAGGAGTCCTGGTGATGACTGCGGTTGCTGGATCAAAATCTGGAAACCAAGGAGTTAAGAAGAGTCCAGCAATTCCCATGAACCAAGGGCCTTCTTCCAAAGCCTTTTCATAATGCTTGCTGTCATTAAAAAGCACAATAAAATATCCTTTTGAACAGAAACTAACCTTACAATGACGTGTCCAGTTTGCATGAATCCAGTCATAAAGATCCTGAGATCGCGGCCATAGTCCGTTGAATATGCAAATGATGGCTCTTTCTGCAAATTCTTGGAGTTGATTTACAGGATCTGCATGGGTGATTGTTGAGGAGGTAAATCCCCTCTGCGGATAGAGGCGATCCCTACTAGCCCAGCAGGGGTCTAGCAACAATCAAACAATGCTATACTTGGAAGCTCCTCGACTACGAATGAAAGACTAGGAATAGAAGCCTACCTCGGATTCCAACGCTTATAATCTCGGCAGTTTCCCGTTCTTCAAAATTTCCTAGCATATCACAATCCTTCCACGATCTCCACGATGAACACCTATCCCTCCAAGATGAACACCTGCACATGGAAGAAATGAACAGATACAAGCATAAAATCCGGCACACGTAACTAAACATCAGTCAGAAAGGATGTTACTCGCATTAACATGATGGAAAACAGAGTGGAACCATAATCATAATCATCTATTAAACAATAAACGAAGAGAGATTACAACCAAGTTCTGACGTCGCGGTCTCCTTCGGACGGGTCTCCGGTCGTCAACATCTCGCAAAGCTCGCCAAGGAAAGGGAAAACCTCTCCGGAGTCTCTCGACAATGGTCTGCTTACTTGAGTCGGCCTTAAGGGAAAGAGAGGATTCTTTACAGCACAAAGGCTCTTGGGAATATGGAGATTCAAAGCTTAGGCACTTCAAGACTAGCTTGCCATGGATTTGAGCAGGCTTTTATAGATGGGGAAGGAGGGAGTTGGGATCCCTATTATTATGGGATTTGCCCTATCAACAAGGAAGGTTCCATGAGAGGTGGCAAAACCACTTCCCCTCCATAGAACTCCCGCAGCCAAACCTCCCAACTCAAGATAGGTAATGGTTTGTGAGTTTGTTGGAACTCAACTTCCGCCATCCATATTTAAAAAACAGTCCCTAAAATGGGTGGCGCGACTGCTGTTTCATGAGCCGTAGCGCTGTGTGGCGCGACCTCTTTGCAGATTTTCCATCAAGGCGCGAGTACCGAACCGGCCGCCCGCGCGCCAATGCCAAAAGGGATGTTTTTCATGATTTTTGCAAGGAGATGTCTCAAGGGAAAATAAAGCTCATGTTCAGAGGGATGCATCGATGATGTTTTCAAGGCATGACAATGTTCACAGGTCACAGAATGGGTCCTCCATTGTGCGGGATGGGGAATGGTAAGGACGGTGACAAATTACTGTGTAACAGATGCCCCCTAAAGTATGAGGCCCGAGAGGGAGAGGGGTGAAATGCTTTACGAGAACATGTTCAAGTGAAGGCCCGCCGTCGGAAAACCTGCGCAGAAAGATACAACTGATATCTCAAGTACATGATGTATAAGTGGTATGGACGCAGCCATCCGAAACAGAGTATGCTATAATCCAGATCCAGGGTATGGGCGCAGCCATCCAACTAAGATCAAACTAATAGACTCAGGTATGGTCGCAGCCATCCAATCAGTGAGTCATGTACATAATGATAATAATCCACAATCGCAGCCTGGATTACAACATACACAATCCAGGGTCTTGCGCTCCATCTCGACCCAACAAAGTACAAGTTCAAGCATGTGAATATGTGAGCTGAAGTCAAACATGCAAGAACATCGTCTGATTACCAGCCAATGATGAAAGCCGTTAACAGACGCGAGAGAAACCACCAATAATGACAATGGTCCTCAAGGTACCACAGGTACAATCGACGGCGTGCGAATAAATGAGTTGACGTCGAACACCCGCAGAATCACTCGATCGAAGGCCAATGATGTAAACCCCACGTCGAATGCGACGAACCTGCCATTGAGGCATGCAGGCTCCAAGGTACCATCAGGAGTCTCTAGACCAACTTCCCGGATAATGAGTTGAAGTCGACAGGAAGTGACCTTGATCGAAGGTGGGCCATAATGTTTCCCACATCATCGACACGAGACAGAGGAACATGATGTTTTTGTTGTGAATCAAAATCGTATGAGAATCAGAGGAAGGTTGATATTTGCAGAGGTCAACTTCTCTTGAACATATGAATGGCACGACAGTGGACTTGGCAGTATTTGACATCAACGGATCATAGGTCATGATGACGAGGCAGTGAGCAGATGAGAGGTCAAAAGAGATTACCCAAACCCACGGAGGCAAAGTGAAATAACGAGATGAGATGTCCCCAACCCGACACGAATGCAGACAAGTGCCATGTTCAAGAGCGACATACTGCCGATGACAACGACGATGGTTCCATTTTTCCCCCACCATTTCTGGTGAGTACCCCAATTATTTTTAATAACAAGCTTGAAGGGGATAGCATATGCTTGTGATATAAGTCCGCCCTTCGGGCGAATCCATCCTGGTGCATTTAACGAGTCCCAGGAAGGAGAAACTCGGAGAACGTCATTTCGACTAGATCCAATGTCATCAGGGTTTAACGAGTCTGACAAAGGAAGAACTCGGCGTCTTTTCACGTTTAGAGAGTTTGAAAAGACAGCGGAAAAGAAAACTCCACAGGTCCCTTTTCGTAAATAGTTCCCCAGATCCGAAAAGGTAGAAAACAATATCCGGGAAAACCTCCTAGTCGCGATAGGCTAGGGTATTTCTTTTTCGTAATCAATCCATCCCAGCCCGAAAAAGGGTTAAACTTATACTGGGTGAATGTCGATTCGTGTCCATTTTAACGAGATCGAAACGACAAGGGTCTCGGCGATCTTTTCATATTTAGAGAGTCAGAAAAGAGCTGAAAGATGACTCCAGAGTGACTTTTTCGTGTATTTACCGAGTCCGAAAAAGTATAAAATACAACTCGTTTCCATCTTTTAAGTCGCAAAAACCTGTTGCTGCACATACCAAGCAAGCGTAAAATCCATTTTCGACATAACATATGCAAATATTTGATAAAAATAACTTTTAAAACTTATTTAACGTCGAAAAAGTTATAAATATGTCTAATTGGTAAAAATAAAATTACTTTTACTATTTACCTTGGTAGAAAACAACAGTGGTCCATTTGGAGCAGAAACTTCCGTCGACGATTGCGACCAATCCAGGCAACCATTCAGCTTCCCGTCTGTCACAGGTAAAAGGCGCTCCCTTGCTCTACATTTTCATTCATTTTTTAATGATTTTCCCTTAAGAATCAGTTCTCTGAGGCCACTCTTAAAATTTTAGGGCTGCGCCCATTGGCGCAAGTACCGGGCATGGACCCGCGCCAATGAGCTCTTTTTTACAAAGGGCTCGTGCCACATGGCGCGACTGTTCGCAAAACAGCCGCACCAGCGGCCGAACCTTAAATTCCGCCCAAAAATTCGACATGTAGACCAAATTGCTTGGAATTTGAAGCTCACCAAAGATCTAACCAGGGGTTTTTGACCATATGAATGCAGATAATCACTCAAAATGGTAATCGAATGGAAGGAACGAGAGCACGGAGAAGAGGATGAACAGGCCATGCAAAGCCAAGCTTGCATGAATGCACTTAGAGGCTGTGGATTGAAAAAGTTCTTCCTCACGCCATGTTTACGAGTTCAGCCCGAGCTCCTCCAATATCTGATCAATATCTGGGATGAAAACGAACAAGTGTTCAGGTTACGAGACTAGGTGTTAGAACTGGAGGTCACCGACGTTTATTTCATCACTGGATTGTCCCGCAGAGGTCCAATCCCTGTACTGACTGGAAGCAGACCATCTGGGGAAAATATGGAAGAAGTAATGGCACGGGTGTGCCGAGGGGCACAAACAGGATCGGGAAGCAAGAAGGTGGACATCCACACTATTCCTGAATTAGCACTGAGGGTAGTTCTCCATACCATTACGCGGGCCGCTGGGTCGCAGGCTCCGCACGAGGCTACGAAGACCCAACTCCTGTTGGCCTTAGAATGCATGGGTCCCTTACTGTTCAACTGGGCAGAAGCAGTAACTATCAACATGAAAAGGCAGCTCACAAAGTGCAAACAGGGGAAACTGAAATAGTTCGGTTATGGTTCCATCTTGGTATCGTTCATTCTGGAACGCTTACCAATCTTCCAGGGCCAAGGGGCCGCACTGGAGAGTCCGATACCACGAGAGCCAAGAATGGCTCACTGGGCAGCATTGATGCCCAGATCTGGAGGTGGCCAACAGATGTCCTGGAAGCCAGAGTTTTTTAGGCGGTTACGACGCCAGCTGATTGTCGTGGAAGACTGGCCCTATTCGGGAACTGACTTTACTGGGGACCCAGATCTCCCGCTACCAGAAGGAGATGACTGGGACGAGGAGCTGGGTAAGACCTCATATTTTTGATTTTATGTTTATATGTTTTTTTGTAAATACACATTCGTCTTAACACAATTATATATGCATGCAGATGTAGGACCTGAGAGACTAGCTGGGATGTCTCCAATCTCCCGGAGGACACAACTCGCCCCTGAGATTCAGGGAGAAGGCACTGGAGGAGATGAACTGATCCAGAACCTCGAGGGGATCGCCCACGGGATACCAGACTATGCCCGGCTAGCAGACGTACCGATGGCATACCAGCGCCACACGGTGGGAGTTCCGAATCGGATCCACCGAATCCTGAGGCGCTTAATGCGTGCAGTGACGTGCTATCATGAGCACCATGCGGATTAGTCCTTAGGATTTATACCACACCTATTTTTTGAGAGACATAGCGTCTTCGGATGTACTAAAACGATTATGTATATTTTTTTAGTTTCGTGAAGCACACCGTGCAAACATTTCGACACACACATATATATATATATACATATGACTATTTCTGGCTGGATCTTTCTTTACATGTGATAATGTTTTTATATGTCATGCGAGTGTCTAATACAAATGTAATCTAATGTATCAGTTACATAACAAACGACCCAATGCGAAATGTATTCACACAATGTATCTAATCACATATTTCATTTTTACGCAAGCTTAAAAGCACACATGAACACACACATATGCAAACTATGCTTGAAATGAAGAAGACGGGCATGCCCCCCAGCATGGTGTCTCAATTCGAGGTGCATGCCCCCCAAGCTTCAGTCCATTGAAAATGGAGTGAAGGTTCAAAACAAAAAGTCGAATTGAACATGCTTGTGTTTCATTATTTTAACGAGGTTGACACACTTAAAAGAACTATCCTCAAACTTGTTTCATGTTTTAAGGAGCTTGACACAAATGAAGGAACTATGCTCCGAGATCCTGGTTTCATTTTTTAAAGAGCTTGACCTAGGGAGGAAACCGTGCTCTAACCGACTTACATCAAAATGAACAAGAAGGCGGTGCTTCCAAGAGTTCCACTCCTGATGGAAGGGAAACATCCTGGAAGTCAGGACCCAATGCCCCCAGCACATTATGCACAATGGCATCATCACTGAGCACAGGCACGGGATAAGTAGCCACATAGTTGACCTGCGGTGGAGCAGATAAAACGGGTGGATAGAAACCAGGGGGGGTGATGGCGGACCAGATGCCATATTAGGACCAAAGAACGAAAGCTGATCAATGGTCACGATCCGTCCTTCATGTGGAAAGCACATCACGCGAAAGAGGGAGGAGACAAGTGCTCCCATGGCATAGGTGTAATCGCGCCCCAGGAGCAGATTGAAATCCAAAGGGCCTGGAACAATCATCACGTCCATATGGACGGTTTTACCTCCCAAAGTAACAGGTAACCTTGGAAGGATCCCCAACGGCTGACTCGTTCTCCTATTGAAAGTCAAAAGATTCTGCGTAACAGGCGCAAGCGGCAGCGAACCGAAAGCTTGCCAGGTAGTTGAAGACAGAATACTAAGAGAGGTGCCTTCATCTATAATGGTGCTGGGTACAACCAGACCAAGAGCCTGTACTGTGATCTCGAAAGGCACATAAGACGGAAGGCGAAATCCTGCAAATCGGTTCCAATCAAAGGAAGTGACCAAACTACTCGGAGGGGCTACCATCGAAATGCGAAGGTCTTCCCCTGATGATACGGAAGAAGGAGCATCCTCCATAACCTCCATCTCGAAGGCGGGAGGGATATCCTCCAAAGCCTCTATCATGGGAGGCGGAGGCGCTGCTTCTTGAAGCACAGGGACAAGAGAATCTTTCTCCAAGTCTGAAGAATCTGAAGAAATCAGAAGGACATGGGGGGTGTGAGATCCACTCTCGACAGAAAATACCTGGTGTACCACGGACGGGGCCAATTCAACCGATCCAACGACCAACGGTTGGTCAGGGACGGATTCGTGAATTTGAATTTCTGGGGGAGTGGGATCGACCAAGAATGACTCTTGACCAATCGTAGGATCAGCTGGCGGAGGACTCAAAGAAAGCCGATTATAACCAGGTGGAAGGCATGGTGTAGAACCGGTTGGGTTGTCCAAAACTCGCTTGGCTTCATCCATATAAGGACAAAGGTGAATGGCATGGTGCCCTTCACACAACTTACAGGGATTGGTGATCTTACCCTGCTTCTTAGAGGCCTTATCAGTACCAGTTGAAGATGTGCCCCCAACATTGCTCCCGGAAGTCAAAGGCAATGGTGGATGACCGTTGGACCATACTTCGAGAACCTTGGGAATCCCAGGGCAGTCTCGAAGTAGATGGTCTCCCGTGCACAACATGCAAGGGAACTTGACTTTCCGTGGAGGGTTGGAAGGTTTGTCAAGAGGAGATATTTCAGAAACAGTGGCTGCACTTTTAGCCTCTCACTTATCGGACTTCTTCTTCTTTGTCTTCTTCTTCTTCTTCTTAGCCACCTGGTTACTTGAATCCAGACTTTCACCAGGCGAAGTAGAAGATGAGGACGCAAAAACAGGCGAAGAAGGGGAGAGGTCCACCTTGGAATCAACATGATGTTTTTCACGCGGAGGAACTGATTGAACAGTAGTGGAGACATTCGAGACAACAGAGGTTGAGAACAACCAAACAGGCAACCCAACAGTTAACCCAGGAAGGGACAACGTCGCCATGTAAGGAGCACCAACATTTCCAAAAGGAGGAAAATGACCAGGATTCCCTTCTGAGGGGATTCCTTGGTTGGTGAACTCTGGAAAAGTTGCCATCAAACTCAAAACCACACACGGGCTGAAAACGAGTTAAGACACATGATCAAACGGTCAACAAGCAATGTCTAAACGGGTGTGTAATCGTGGGCGATTAATTTTACCACATTGGAAAGTAAGAAATTCTACCGTTTCATATTTTAAGAGTCGAGGAACGATAAAAAGATGACTCTATCTCTTTCAGAGTTGACACAAGCGTGAAAGGACAAGCGCTTGACGGTCTTTTCAAGTTTAGGGAGTCAGAAAAGACCAAATGACTGCTCAGGAAAAACTAGGCACAAAGGGTGTACCAAATATCCGTGAACCGCAATATACACCTTGGTTTCAATAATGAAACAGAAATCGACCAAGGACTTTCCGTACGTGCAGGTAGTCTCCCCGAATGCTGTGTTCGGTGTATCACGGGTATAGGGCGGCAGACTCGGCTTCCTGTGGATAAAGGATTGAAAACCTAGAGGGGTCTCCTTTTATATACGCGACGGTACGGGGAGCGCAAGTCCGTACTAGCGCTGTCTAAAGCCAACAGGCGAACGACAGCTGCTAGGTTTAACGACGCCGGAACACGTCTCTAGCCTAGACCTTCTAAAAATGTTTCGTTAAGTTCCAATGCTGCCTTAGGTTAATTGAATAAATTTTACAGTTGATCTTCAATTAAGTTTCAATTTTCAGGCCCTATCGTATGTAGTGTCTCGAAAGACTCCTAAATGCAAAGCTATATGCCACAGTGCAACATTTCGTTCGATGAAAACTAGTTAAATAAGAGTTGAGAGCTTTTATACAAACGAAATGAACGGAAGACAAACAATGAGATCTCTAATGCAACTAATGCAATTGAAAACTCTTCGTTCAAAACACTAATCACTAGCGATATGGAAAAGATCACAATTTGCACTAATTAACAAAAGAAAAAGAGATTTTTTTTTTTTTTGATTTTCAATGTTCAATAACTAATGTGCACTGAAAAAAAAAGGAAAAATTTGAGAAATGATATTCAAGAGAGCGAAACAAACAAAATTCACTCAACAATGCAAGCAATTAGATCCCCAAATCGACCAAAGTCTCTCAAAGCAAAGAAAAGACTCAAAAGCTTCCAATGGACTGCGTGATCTAGGTCCAAAGCAAGGCCTAACGAATTTCGAATGAAGGAATGAACAATCACCCAAAAACGAAACAAAACAATCAACGACTACTAAGAGGATGCGGAGAATTAACCAGCAAGTTGACAGGACAATCAAGACACCGAAACTCCCAAGGAGGGCTCGATACACTAAGCCACTGGATGCCCTAGGGCTCAAAACATGAAATCGGTAGATAGAAGCAAACAACCAAAGGACAGAGGTGAATTCCCAGCCAAACAAGACTCCAACACACTCAGGCGGTCAGAAAATCAAGAAGAAAAGCACTGATCAAATCCAGAGAGCCCAAAAATGAAGAAACTCAAAAAACTCACAGGGGTGGCGCGACTGTAAGTGTGAAACTGGCGCCAGTAGTCAATTGGCACGGGCTAGACAAAGGCAACGTGCGCCAATTGGCGCGACTGTCGGGTTAAAAACCGCGCCAGTCGAGTTTCTCAGCAAAAAATTAAAGGCAAGCTACTCCAGAAGCAGACCAATGCAAGCTAAGCAAACCAAGAAGCAAAAACAATGAAAGAATCCAACCCAGAAGGTTCATCAAGCAAGGAAAAAACAATCAAGGCGAGACAACATAAACGAGACAATGAAAACCGGACGATCCCCAGTGGAGTCGCCAATTTGTTGAGGAGGTAAATCCCCTCTGCGGACAGAGGCGATCCCTACTAGCCCAGCAGGGGTCTAGCAACAATCAAACAATGTTATGACGCAAGCTCCTAGTTACGAATGGAAAGACTAGGAATAGAAGCCTACCTGGATTCCAACGCTATAATATGAAGAAGAAGCGTCTCCATTCTTCAGCCCCGGCAGATCACAATCCCTCCACGATCTCCGCGGATGAACACCTGCACATGGAAGAAACGAACAGATACAAGCATAAAATCCGGCACACGTAACTAAACATCAGTCAGAAAGGATGTTACTCGCATTAACATGATGGAAAACGGAGTGGAACCATACTCATAATCATCTATTAAATAATAAACGAAGAGAGATTACAACCAAGTTCTGACGTCGCGGTCTCCTTCGGACGGGTCTCCGGTCGTCCCGTCTGTAAAGCTGTGAAAGGAAAACCTCCTGGAGTCCGTGACAATGGTCTCCTTACTTGAGTCAGCCTTAAGGGAAAGAGAGGATTCTTTACAACACAAAGGCTCTTGGGAATATGGAGATTCAGAGCTTAGGCACTTCAAGACTATCTTGCCATGGATTTGAGCAGGCTTTTATAGATGGGGAAGGAGGGAGTTGGGATCCCTATTATTATGGGATTGGCCCTATCAACAAGGAAGGTTCCATGGGAGGTGGCAAAACCACTTCCCTTCCATAGAACTCCCGCAGCCAAACCTCCCAACTCAAGATAGGAAATGGTTTCTGAGTTTGTTGGAACTCAACTTCCACCATCTTTATTTAAAAAACAGTCCCTAAATTGGGTGGCGCGACTACTGCTCTATGACAGAGCGCCAGTTGGCACGACCTCTTTGCAGGATTTTCTCCATTTGCGCGAGTACTGAACTGTCTGCCCGCGCCAATGCAAAAAGGGATGTTTTTCATGATTTTTGCAAGGAGATGTCTCAAGGGAAAATAAAGCTCATGCTTAGAGGAATGCATTGATGATGTTTTCAAGGCATGACAATGTTCACAGGTCACGAAATGGGTCCTCCATTGTGCGGGACGGGGAATGGTAGGGACGGTGACAAATTACTATGTAAGAGTGATATCTACAGAGGGAACTTCCTCTGCCTTGTTAACCAAAAAAGGCTTGGATTTGAGGGGTTCCGAGGGTTTGGGGATCTCGGAATGTACTGCATCTTTGTATGAGAAGGGAGGAGCGGAAGAAGACTGTCCAACTGCACCCCCTCTCAAACGAAGGGTTAACACCAAGGAGCTGTTCTTGTTAATGCTGTAAGAAGAAATAGGTAGATGGTCTTCAAGTTGTTTACCTTGAAAGAGAAGTCTTTGAGGGCCTGGAGGGATCCCAATCCGCCGTTCTAGATCCAGCTTGAGATCCAGCACCAAATCTGAAGAACTGACCCATTGTAGGATGGTATTGCCTCTTGGTTGAGAAATATGGATCTGAAAGGAGTCAAGGAGGGGCCTGGACACAGTGCCAGGGTCTCGCTTGCTTCCTAGGGCAGATCTGTCATGGTGATGATGGGGAGAGGATCTCTCAACCCTGGAGGCTTTTTCAGGCATGTCTGGCAAGATAGAGAAGCTGAACCGCTTCGAGCTTGCAACAGAGGTGAGATCTGATGGGGTTTCAGAGTCGATCTTGTTTGCATTGTGTGCATTCGTGAAGACGGAAACATTAAAGCCACCAGTAGCCTTTGCAAGGAATGTGGCCGCCTAGCTGTCGGCTCCATCAAAGCCAGAAGAAACCCTGAACAGAGTTTTGCAAACCTGCCAGTTCAAATCTGCATCCTGGGCGATGTGTATTTCCAGAGTAGGAACCTCTGCAGGCCGATCTGGCAGATCCGAGAAGCAGATCCGCTGCTGGCCAGCTGCAGGGGAGAGATCCGTGCGATCTCCTGAAAGGAACTTAAAAGCGTTGTGAGTAGCTGTGAACGCTACAGCTTCCCGGCATTCTGGATCGAAAGAAGAGCTTGCAGCCGCGCTGACGGAGGCAATAGCAACTGCGTGGAAAGCCCTGTGTAGTGGTTGGCAGGCCTGCGGGTGCAAGTCTGTAATCTTTGAGTGCGGGAGGCGGCCATCTCTTGGAGCAGAAGAGCCTGCACGAACCGGGGAAGCCGAACCATCAACCCTAAAGAATCCAATCGCCATCGCGTCAATCCTATGTGTTTTAAAATGTTATCTA